>JADBJO010009070.1:22500-75000 GCA_016801955.1 Conus betulinus
TTTTTTTTTTTTTTTTTAATCCTGCAGTTAAGGTAGCCATACTCCAACTTCCGTGAAGGTGCATGCTATGTGTAACGTGTCATCCATACCAAACGGCCAAACTGGCCTTCTCTTCCGAAAGTTGGTGATAGGATTTTTACGTGTGTGCAAGACGTTATGTGTGCGTTCACACACGGGACCTCGGTGTATAGTCTCAGTCGAAGGACTGTATGCAAAATGGAGTCAGAACTAATGTTAACTCCGAGGGAAAAATCCCCCCTGTACCGAAACGGCTCACCACGTCTTCACCACCACGTCTTTATCAACGTCCGTGTTATACGCACAGTCGTAGTTCTTGCCGACTGACAGTATGTGCTTGAGTGGGTGAATGGGGAATAATAAATGCTTCTCAAAAAGAACCTTCAGCAAGCTTATAGTCTCCGAAGCGGGAGACCATCTCCAATGGGGAGGAAGCTCACTAACGGAGGAAGCTCACTAACATAACTCCTGGTCGGATACCGGTATTTCGAAACCTGATTGTTTCTCTCTCGGTGACCGCGGAAAGTGGTAATTTGACTTCTCTGCCTTTTCGGTTTTAAGAAGAATGCTATACCAGAAAAAGGCTGGTGTGCAATACCATAGTATGTTTGTTGAGTTTTCAAAAAAACCAACCAAAGGTGCTACCTAAGAAGCAAAAGAAAATCATGAAAAGAGCAAAACAAGCTACTTTTTCTTGTGAAAAGTAGAAAATATAAAAAGATAACCTCTTAAGACACAAGTGCTGAGGGCCAGTCTTGGAATGAATCCGCAAGGGACTAAATTACAATAAACTAATAAATTCCAAGGATAAGTACCGAGCACCATTCCAGCAACTTACAGAGCAGCTTGGTTTTGCAATGACTGCAAGAAATATGAATTATAAACAAAGCTTGCTATGCTCAGATTGTAGAAATATGGGGGTGATAAGCCTTCATATCTGCAGTGGTAGATGATTCTGCCTAACTGACAGTATGTGCTTGAGTGGGTGAACTGATTGTTTCTCCTCGGTGACCGCGGAAAGTGGTAATTTGACTCCTCTGCCTTTTCGGTTTTAAGAAGAATGCTATACCAGAAAAAGGCTGGTGTGCAATACCATAGTATGTTTGCATATATATATATATATATATATATATATCCTTATGTATGGGAAAGAGGCAGGAGAGAGTTCGATAACCTTTCACTGTGTCGTCTCTCCATGCTTTTTTCTCCCGTCTTATCCACACACATCCTCTTCCATGCTCTCTCTCTCTCTCTCTCTCACCACAAAATCAAAGTGGCGCTTTATAAGTGAGATAACGTGGGAGGGCTGGCGTCATTGCTGAAGAGCACGACCACAGAGGATTTCTCATTCAGGAGACATACGTCGACTCCGATCAGGCATGAGTAATGGTTCTGTTCATATCTTGGGAACTTCATGATCCCCATTGCTGTCAGGGAAGGATTTAGTGTCTATATTTTCAACGTCATCCTTTTTATCGCATCTTCTCCCCCACCCCACCCCCCTCACCCCCATCTCCTCATCCCCGTTCGTCATTTTGATAGTGGCTGACTGAGGAATTGTTCAAGTTCACACTTAATTCTTTTGAGATGTGTTGCTGTTAAGCTCAAAATCACAACACTACTAGTCCAGCAGCCAATACCTCTAATCAGACGGAATTGATAACATTAAAAACGAAAGTTTCAAAATGGAGAGACTGATGGCGGAGAACGAAGCAAAATTTAGAAAGTGGGGGTTAGTTGCCGCCAAGGACATTGACAATCATAGAGGGTGGCAAAGTAACAAGAAAGATAATCGAGTTTGGTCTACATAGAAATTGATGCCGAGGTACAGTTGTTTCCCTTCTCGTGAAACCCCAGCATGAAAGGCGTCAAACGCAGGTTTTCATCCATACGTTGAACGTGTGTGTGTGTGTGTGTGTGTGTGTGTGTGTGTGTGTGTGTGTGTGTGTGTGTGTGTGTGTGTTGTTGTTTTGTTGTTTTTGTCTTTTTTTGTTTTGTTTTGTTTTTGTTTAAAGAAGATAATCAAACAAAAATAAAAATCCAAACAAACCAATCCCGAAACTTTTCACAATCTTTCTTACCATTTCCTTTTACATGCATGATGTAGGCCAACATCAATTTCATAACGATGTCATTTTCAAGCGAATGTCAGTGTCTAGTTTGCCTGGAATACCGTGTATTGATTTAATTCTGTTACAAAGACAGCCCGTGAAATCCAAATAAGCTAACAGCACAGACAATTACTTTTTATTATGTACAGCTGGTTAGGTCTGCATGGCGAATTGATGAGCTTCAAAATGCGGATAAGACCAAGCAACTTGGAGACAAACAGGGAGCGCCCGTCGAGGCTACCACAGCGAAGGCAAAGAAGACCAGTGCTCATCATCATCACCATCATCATCATCCTCATCATCATCATCTGACGTGTGGGAACGTATATTTGGATTACTGTGATGTACAGATGGTTTCGTTTGCAAGCAGTTGGTCATGATGCTGCTAGAAACAAGTAACGTCCTAGCACAGCGTGCCTGATGTCCTTGTCAGCCCAAAACCCCTACTCATATACACATTTGTCTCCATTTCCACTATAATGACAAGACAATCATGCTCTGTCTGTAACGTTTGCACTTCTCCATTGTAGTTCTTCCGTCGAAGTTCGCTGACGTGTTGACGATGTGTCACTTTTATCCGTCCATCTCACCACCAATTCTTTCAAGTTGCCAGCGCGGATGCCTGGATGTTTCTTACATTTCAGGCAGCCGAGAAATGGCAAAATAGTAAAATGTTGAAGTGAAACGTTTTGAAATTAGGATTTCTGCACTGTCGCGCAATAGCTTCCACATAGGAGTATTTGTAATACTGTTTCTCGCCGAGTTTTGTGTGACCTTAATCAAGGGAAAACCCCTCCACTTGGGAGGTAATAGAATCGGTTCCAGAACTGCATGGACTACCCCCCGCGCTCTATAGAGCCGCTTATTGGGTAGCAGCCCCTCCCTCCATCTGATATCGGGGTGCATAACCCCTCCGGCCCGTCCTGTTTCCCGCTTTTGTAATACGAGTACAAGACATTTTTATCCACTGTGTTAAAGTTTGAAAGATATGCGAAAGCTATGTGGTAGGTATTGTACTGAAATTCTACAGAATTTACTTTTGCACAAGAGCCAGAACTACTGCACTCAAGTGCCAGTTTGAAAGAAAGACTGCTTGAGTTGATTATAGCATCGACACCAATCGAAGCTCTCCAGAGAGAACTCGTGAGCAAAGAAAAGGCATATTCCCTTGAACAAGCTCTACAAGAGGGCCACAGATCTGAAGCAACCATTGAAGGAAAGAGTAACCTCAAAGCCATGGCAGCCATACCTCCTGTCAATGTCGACGCACAGCAAATGAAAGGCAAATGCAGGAACTGTGGACTAACTCACCCACCACGCAAATGTCCTGCATTTGGAGACACGTGTAGAACTTGTGGAAAAAAAGAACCACTGGACGAGTGAATGCCGCAGTACACACAGCAACAGAGAGAGAGAGAGAGAGAGAGAGAGAAAGAGCAGTGACGTCAGCTGGAGGCACAGACGTCACAAGAAGAAATCTAGAACCATAAATGAAATTGGAGACTATGACACTGACACAGGAAATTCTAGCGACAGCGATGAGCAGTTTGACTCATCCAAATATCCAGTCAAACAGTGCGAAAAGAGGCCTTCACTAATCTTCGCATCAGACTGCCACAGAAAAGAGGCAAACACAAGTAAAAACTGAAAATCGACACTGGTGCAGCAGGAAACACATTGCCGGTGCGCACAATTCGACAGATGTATGGAGACAAATTCAAGGGTATGCTTCAGAAAGAACACAATGTACGACTGACAGTATACAATGGCCAGGATATTCCATGCCTGGGAACAATCTCGATCAAGATAAAAAAAAAAAAAAAAAAGCAAACAGACTATATAGCTGCCAAATTCTACGTGGTGGATGTACCTGGAATACCTATCATAGGCCTGCCCACATGTGAAAGGCTGAACCTGGTTACGATCAACTGCAATGCAATGAACAGTGAACCACAAGCACGAGTCAACCTCCCTGTCTCTGACTTGAAATCTGTTCAAGATTTGAAAAACGCCTATCCCAAACAGTTCGACACATTGGGAGATTTCAAAAACCGTGCAAAACTCTTCGCCAAGCAGGATGCCAAACCATTCATTGACCCACCAAGGAAATGCCCGGTTCACGTCAAGAAAAACCTGAAAGCGGAACTAAAAAAAAAAAAGGAAGACAACGGAGTGATTCGACCAGTCACAGAGCATACAGACTGGTGTTCAAGTCTAGTCTTCTTCTCAACAAAGAAAGATGGGTCATTGAGAATCTGCACTGATCCAAAGAAGTTAAACCAGTCACTGAAGAGATGCCCACACAAAATCCCCATACTAGGAGAGAGTTGAACGCTGAGTTTGCCGGCTCACGTGTGTTCAGCAAACTGGATGCAAAAACTGGATATATTGGTCAGTTCACCTGGACCCAGATAGCCAGTTACTCACACGTTCAGAACACCATTTGGACGCTACTGCTGGACCAGACTTCCTTTTCGGCTGAACGTAAGCCAAGACATCTTCCAGGCAAGAATGGACGAGATCCTCGAAGATCTGCCAGGAGTCACGGGTATACACAATGATGTGTGTGTCCATGGAAAGGATGAAGAAGAACATGATCACAACCTCAAAGGCCTCATGGATAGAGCAGAAAAATGTGGACTGGTCTTCAATTCTGAAAAATGTGAAATCCGCAAGTCACAAATATCCTTCTTTGGAAACATTTACTCCGCCGATGGCATCAAACCTGATCCAGAAAAGGTCAAGGCCATCAAACAAATGCCAGTGCCACAGACAAAAGAGGACCTCCAGAGATTCCTCGGCATCATGACGTACATGGCATCATTCTTCCCAAACTTCAGTGACAAATCACAACCACTCAGAGATCTACTGAGAAGGAAACGCCATTCATCCTGCATGAAGACCACATCAGCTGCTTCAACGAACTGAAAGCAATTTATCCAGTGAAGCCTGCTTGGCATACTACGATCCAAAGAAGTCTGTTACACTGGAGGTGGATGCAAGCCAAAAAGGAGTGGGTGCCGCCCTTCTTCAGAACAACCGTCCAGTTGCTTTTGCATCAAAACACTTGATCAAACACAGAGCAACTACCCCCGACATAGACAGAGAAATGTTGGCAATTGTGTTTGGCATAACCCGCTTCCACACCTACTTATACGGCAGACATTTCAAAGTTGCGACAGACCACAAGCCACTGGTGATGATTGTTGACAAACCACTGCACAAGACTCCACCCCGTCTGCAAAGGATGCTGCACAAAATCCAGGGGTATGATTTTCAACTGACATACAAGCCAGGAAGCACCATGACCCTATCTGACACGGTGTCACGGCTACCTGATCCCAAGGACGAAGAGAGCATTCCCCCTGATGAGAGGATTGATGGGTTGTTACGGATGGTGTGCGGTGCGTGTTTTGCTGTCTGACTCCCACTCTTAAAAGTTTGGATGCGTGTAATAATTATTCCCTACACACACCCACACCATACGCACATGGATAGCCAGGCAACACACGAGTTATTTTTTTTTCTTTATAATTATGCTGCCTGGAACATCAAAATATACATTCATGTGAATTGGTACAAAAACAACATATGTCACTACATAGCATATAGATCAAGCTATCAATACATAGGAACTTCAATTATCAGATATCAGTGTATCATATTACGTATCTTGATATCACTCAAAGATCTCGCCGGCGCCGTCCACAGTGTCTCACATAATACAGTCAACACACTCGGTTCCACAGTACTCAAGCCACAGTCTACAACACTAAAAGAAGGCAAAGAAGGATAACCAAGGTCCCCACACAATAAGGCACGGCTGTTCATAAACACAGGCGATGAAGAAGAAGAAACACAGGTTCTCCACACAGCAAGCACAATAAATTACGCCGAACTATCAGATGAAGAACCACAGATTCACATTCAAAAGCACAGCAATCCACAGAAGAAGAACCGCAGATTCACAAGGCACAGTAAACCATTGAATCCCCGGCGAACACGATTTCAGCAAAGTTCCATAGAACACAATAAACTTCGATTCGACATGTTGTTGATCTAAAACAAAAATTAATTAGCCTCTCCGTGTATTGATATTACAATGTTCACATCAATAAACTCAGCCCACCGACACATGTGAGGTGGTACAATTTGAGCACATAAATATTCTTGCAGGAGTTTTAAGTCACTCTCGACGACACAGCATTCACAACAATTTTATAACAAATAAATTTCCTGGTACGTATTTCGCTGGTACCATCATCAGAAGTATCGCACATACACAGTGAACATCGACGCACTATTGACTTGAAAGTCAGCCTCTCCACATAGTATCACTACGGAGAAAACGACGATTTAAACAAAATAAAATAAGCTGGACACCAAAGCCTCGGCCGTTAGTTCTTGCTCTCCCACTCGTTAATATTATTCTTTTCGTCATGTAGGTACCTAATTTTACCTTGACGTCATAATATTTTTTTTTTTTTTTTTTTTTTTTTTTTTTTTACGTTTGACGTCACAGTGGTGTAGACTGGACACCGGAGAAATCGACTTTGATTACCTTGATCTCATCAACTTCCCCAACAAAAAGCAAGAAGAACTGCGTGAAGAAACGGACAGAGACCACACACTTGGCTTGCTCAAGGAAACCATCATCCAAGGTTGGCCAGAGTCAACCAAGGAAGTTCCGACAGAAATAAGGTACTACTGGTCCTTCAGAGATGAATTGGGAGTGGAAAATGGCATCATATTCAAAGGCCCTCAAGTCATCATTCCTTCATCACTACAAAGAAGCATCTTGTTACAACTGCACAAAGCTCACCAAGGGATTGAAAAAACGCGGTTGTTGGCAAGAGAATCTTGTTTTTTTGTAGAACGTTACCAAAGACATCACAGACATGATTCAGGCCTGTGAAGCATGCCAAGAAACCAGACCAGCAAATCAAAGTGAGCCACTGACTCCACATGAGATACCCAGTGCACCATGGAAAAAAACTAGGCACAGACCTCTTTGAAATAGATGGCGTAACTTACCTGATCATCGTTGATTACTTCTGGAAGTTCCCTGTGACCGTTCAAATAGACAAAGCAAGCAGCTCAACTGTTGCCATTGAGACAAAAAAGATACCGGCCCTGTTTGGCAAACCCGATATCATAATCAGTGACAATGGACCACAATTCGTTGGCAAAGCATACCAGGACTTCCTGACATCCTGGAACATACAGCATATCACATCATCACTTCAATACCCAAAATCAAATGGTTTCATCGAAAGACAAGTCCAAACAGTCAAGAACACTATCAAAAAGTGTCAAAGAACTGGACAAGATGTTGAATTAGCCTTGTTGCAGCTAAGAGCAACGCCAGTCTGCGGCAACTGCCTTCTCCAGGCGAGATGCTGATGAAGAGGAAGTTAGCTACAACGCTTCCATCCAGATCTGAGCCAGCTCCATTGTCACAGCGAGAGACAATGGCAGAGAGATGCGACAAGATGACAAGGAACCACAACAGGCGTGCTGGAGAGCAGCTACCTCCTCTGCATCAGGGACAACCCGTATGGGTACTGGATCATGACACAAGAAAGTGGAAACCTGCTACTGTCATTCGCATAAGAGATGAACCCCACTCGTACCTGATAGCTCTGGACAGTGGCACCACTCTCAGAAGAAACAGAGTGGACCTTAGGACAAGAGCCAAGTCATTCCCTGAGCCTGATACGCAACAACATCTGACATCAACGGGTGGGAGACAAGGAAAGCGTCCGGCTGGCCAGACACAAGACCCTGCATCACCAAGCACAAGCAGCTGCTTGGACAAACGAAGGGGAAATGCAGCTGATAACCAAGGCCAAAAGGACGTGTGTCAGCCAGTGCAGCAGGACCCTGAACTGCCAGAGACGGAACATGGACACCAGCAAAGTGGGCCACCAATGACCAGATCAGGGACGTATTGACAGGACACCTCGACGATACCAAGAATGAAATCCTGACAGACTAAATAGGTGTCCACCATAAACTGGCTACAAGTTTTTTATGCATGTGTTTTATTGCTTGTTGTCAAGGAATGTATATGTTTTATTGTTTGTTGATAAGGGAGATGTTGTGAGTTAGCTCCCTTATGGTAATCATGATGGTCGTCATAACGAAGTTCCAAATGGTAGAAGTAAACACAGTCTCACATTAAGCCACAATCTTAAGACTTATTTCACCATATCGTCTTGACGGAGAACCCTCTGGCCTTTTACTACACCATTCCACAACTGACCTGGCGGTCAGCGTCTCCACGTCGTCTTAACGGAGAATCCTCAGCTCCTTTACTGTATACACCATTCTACTACCGACCTGGCGGTCAGCCTCTCCACGTCGTCTTGACAGAGACAGCGACTGGGGCATGGGTTGTACACCCACACTCGGTGGTAAACAGTTCCAGGCCGGACTCGGGGGCACCTCACCGTTTGTTGTTGTTGTTGTTGTTGTTTTCGCCTCGTCCGTCACGTTCTTATGTAATTTTAAGTTGACGTCACAATCGACGCTGACGTCACACACTTCAAAAATGCTACAATTTCTGCACTCTGTAGTGCAGTAGCTTCCACTCATACCGGTACGTCTGTGGATACTGTGTGCTTTCCGCCAGCACACCTCTCTGCCACGTGGAACCTGGCCGTCTTAATCCCCGCTGCGACCGATCCGGTAGGATCTCTGTATCTTCCTCTCTAGCGTGGTGTGTGTTGGGCAAATCCAAAATGGCGGTCCACTCATCGACTTTTTTTTTTTTTTTTTTTCGCGCGCTCTCCCTGTTTTCCGTGGCAATATACCAAGTTGGTTGAGCGACCTATGCAGCCAGAACAGAACAGAATAGACTCAAAGACAGTGTGTATGCCTGTGGGTGCCCTTCCCTCAGATTATTCTGGCTGGGTTTACTCCCAACAGTACCGCTGGGTGACGTTGTGCATGACTGTTGAGTAGCATGGAGAGGACTGGGAACTTCTGGCCTGGCTGAAGAGTCGGGCGAGGGAGAGACATGAGAACACACTCAGCAGCTCTGTTCATTCATTTCCGTAAAAACGCCAGCCAAGATTAAAAGAAAATGAATTAATCCTGTGAACATGCTTCCGTTGAGGTTCAGTGATTCCTAAGTTCGAGTCCCAGCAGCATCCCATGACACTACCGCCACGCCACAGTGACATAGGTTTAATTAACAAACAAGCACGCGCGCGCGCGCGCGCCTGTGTGTGTGTGTGTGTGTGTGTGTGTGTGTGTGTGTGTGTGTGTGTGTGTGTGTGTGTGTGTTGATGCTTGAAGAGGAGAGAGAGATGGTGTCAAAGGTGCAAAGGGGTACAAGATTGTATATAATGGGCAGAATTCTTTTTTTTTCTTGATTAAAAAAAATATGTGTGTGTGTGTGAGCGTGGGTGTGTATGTGCGTGCACGTGTATGTGCGTGTATGCATGTGTTTTGTGAGAGTGAATGCATGTGTGTACGAGTGCTCGAGTATGAGTATGTGCGTGTGTGTGTGGGCGTGTGTATGTCTGTGTGTGTGAGTGTGTAAGTTTGAATGTATGTGAGGGTATGGGTGTGTTCGTATTGAGATGTGTGTATTTATGTATGTTGTTATCTTCAGTTTAACGTCTTTCCACATTAAGTGATATTAGACGAAGGGAAAGGATGTGGGGAGGGGGGAGCATGAGGAGGAGATGGGTGGGGGGTTATCTTGCAATCGTATATTTAAAAAAAAAAGCATTTAGCCTATGTATGTATGTGTGTGTGTGTGTGTGTGTGTGTGTGTGTGTGTGTGTGTGTGTGTGTGTGTGTGTGCACGCGCGCGCATATGTGTGCGCGTGTGTGTATGTGTATGTGTGCGCGCGTATTTTTACTGTGTTAATTATGCTTCTTTGCTTTGAATGAAAAACGTTTGTATTCTGTTCATAATGTTTTCATAAATGTCAGTACAACCTTGAGCTAATCTGACTGGAAATTGGTTTTCAGTCAGTCAGTGCGTGCGTGCGTGCGTGCGTGTGTGTGTTCTTTTAATATGAAAAAGACTATACGACACTGGACTAAGTGGTGCATAACATCAGAGAGTTTACTCTACGGAACGAAGAATCTGTTTGAAAACATGCAAAATAGATTACTTTAAGTCTAGACTACACCCACCCACACACTTCCCTTCCCTCTGTTTCATGCCCCCCCCCCCCCCCCCCCCCCCCCCCCCCCCCCCCCCCCCCCACCCCCCGTCCTCCTTCATTGAATTGTTGAAGGCGTGAAGAGGACATTAGCATATTTACGACCACTTCAAAATCTGACTCTGGTTATATTCGTGATTAAAATGAATTAACTCGGTTTTTGGCAGTCCCTCTCTGTCTTCAGTTCCCCCCATACTAATATTAAACTCAATGGTGTCACATGACGTCATCTCAAGAAAGGATTTCCCCCAGGTTCCGGTTACGAGAAAATTGTCGCATACAAACGTCGGTGCTTCCGGTGTTTAAAAGTATGGCTGACAAAGTACTACCAACGTGTTTTACTGTTTTAAAAGAAACCGAAGAGTGGATCGAAGGTTTTGTTAAGAACACTGAAGACCTACAGACTGTTTTAGAAGCCTTTGAAAAATGTTACATGGTTTCGTTCGTCTCATGGTCAGTGCCTAAGTTGCAAGCATTTTTACGATCCTTGGTATTTCATTCCTCTGACGTCATTTCACTGTGCCCGTGTTGCGCTGAACGCTCGCACGCTAGGGCTCACATTGCCAATGCTCACATACATACGTCGTGAAGTTGTGCGCCTTCGCTTTGGGTCCTCAAACACCCCCACGCCCACTGTGCCCAAGCCCTACCCTCCACATAGAGACTCTCAAAACATTCATAAAAATCGATTTACTTTAAGCGTATTTGTTATACGCTTTCAGACCGAAGTGATAAGTTCAAAACTGCAATTTCTTTCTTTCTTTCTTCTTCCTATGAAAAAAAGAAAAAAAAAAATTGTTTCTAGTTTGTTTTCTTTTCTTTTTTTCGTTTTTTTTTTTTTTTTTTTTAACAGCACACTGAATTATCAAGGTTCAGCCACTTGTAAAATTCTTAAGTCCGAGACCCAAATAATGTTATTATTAACCCCCATTACACACGTACACAATCACACATAGCAATAATAAAGATCAAGACTGATCAGAGTTATTACTTGAAGAAGACACACGATAGTTCCTGCAACACAATTACAGATTTATGAAAGAATGAAAAGATCAGTGTGTGTCATATTTGACAATCATCAAAGTGTTACTGATAAGGGAAATCACATGGTTGAAGAAGAATACTTTGTATCTTGATTTTCACTACCTCCATCTTTAAAAATGAAATTAAAAAAAAAAAGGGGGGGGGGGGGGGGGGGAGGCAGTCTTAATGTTTTTGTAAAACCACATTCTACTTTTGAAACCTCATGTGAAATATATACAAATATTGTGTAGAATCCTTACCCGAAAAGACAATCTGTCATCATTGAAAAGTTTAGAACCACAAGACTTCTGAAGGAATGTTGTGAAATGAATTATGATAGAAGACCTAGATATTTTAACTTACACTTATAAGATGGCAGAAGACTAAGAGGTGGTTTGATTGAGACAAGTAAAATTTTCAGCTTCAAGAAAGCAAATATATTAACAGGTTTTTTTCTTTTTTTTTTCAAAACAATGGATTCTGACAAGAACGTCATAAAGGAACAAAGGGGAAAGAAGAAGACGCACACACACATCTCTCTCTCTCTCTCTCTCTCTCTCTCTCTCTCTCTCTCTCACACACACACACACACACACACACACACCATGCCCTATTCAGCTTAAAGATGCAACAAGTATTGCATGTGATACATTCTGGAAGAGATCCAAGATGCACAGTCTTATATATATATATATATATATATTAATCAATAGTTAACTGAAACTAAAATGAACATATCCAAAGAAAACCAAAGAGACCTGTAAACAGGGGGCATTTTAAAGGTAGCGAGGCCTACCTCAAGAAACTTTATAGCCAGTTCCCCTTACAACTACTTCACTTAAAACTGACTTCACTTAAAATTGACACATGTGTCCTTATATTCATTCATTGCTTGTGCATGATTTGTCTATGGTCTTTCGCTTTTCTTATTAAATCTTCTTTGGACAACCACAATTTACTATCCAGCTCTCTTGTTTTTTCCGTCATTCGAGGTAGTTTACAGAGGTCAGACAAAGAGGTTGTAGCTCTAGAAAGTTGACAGAGTTAGGTAATGGCTGATGTTTGCAATTACCACAGAGAAACACAGAAAAAGAGATGAAATATGAAAAAACAGGGAAGCATAATCTGAAAAACAGTGTTTACACATAACACATAAGAAGGAGATTCAACATATACACACACACGCACGCACGCACACACACACACACACACACACACACACACACACACACACACACACGCACAATCAGCATTTGTGTTTTTTGTTATGTGTTCGAACAAACAAAATGCAACGGAGAGAAAGCATGTTTGTAAGCAAGTGATTGTCAAACATATGGGAGAAAGAGTGGGGATAGGGGTTGGACTGGGGGCTAAATTCAAGTTTAATGTTTGAAGACTTGACATTCAGTGTAACGTTGATGACAGATGGTGAGAAAATTAATACATTTCCAGTAGCATGTTGATTTGTGTCTGTACATTGCTATTATATTTTTTAAACTGTTTTTGCAGTCATGTACGGTATATGGGCAAATTTGGATCTTCTTTTAGGAAAGGGAGAGGGAATGGGGAGGGGGTTCAGTATTCTAATTTATTCGGCATCAGCATAAGTTGGAACTGTGTTCAAATTAAGTGGGCAACATAATCTTCTCTGGCCAAGGTGTAATGGTGTCCAGAACAATAACCATTTCACTTTGGGAATTAAAGTCACTGTCAGTATGGGAACAAAAGTTAAGTGAAGTGTAGACCCTTTTTTCTTACTTATTAAGACTTGTCAGAAAAATATCTTATGGTGACTGAATAGGTTTCCAGAGTTGCCTACTCTTGGTTGGTTACCAAGGTGCACTAGAGTTTTGGTTATCAGTTTTTTGGAGAGAGAGAATGAGCATGCAGCCAATAGGTGTAGGCTGCATTGAGAGAGAGAGACTGTAAATGTCGATGTTAAACAATGTTAGAGGCTTGAAGACTGAATTTTGATCAAAGAGACTGAACAGCATATGATGATTTCTCTCAGGGCTCAGAGGAAAGGGCACCCACATGGTGGCGACACAAAGAGGCTGTTGTGGATTGATGCATTTCACAAGGAGTTTTCAGTCCCATGCATAGTGGAAAACCGCTTCATCAGAAGATGCAGTTATGGAGGACAGCCACGGAAGAGAAAGCAGACACACGCTGAGGAGAATGAGGTAAAAAAAAAAAACGAAAAGCAAAAAAAAAGCAAAAGAAAGTAACAATCACATCTAAGTTTTCTCTTCTTTTGAGGTTCATTTTCAAAACTGTAAACAATAACCAGGATTGCTGTTGTTTTCTATTAGTTTTGATTTAAGATAGGCTTGTTGAGTGTAGGAATCATGAAAGCTTACACCTTTTTTAAGAAAGAAGGAAGTGTTATTCTCTTCTTGTATTCCTGTACTCATGTCTCTCAGCCTTACATCCTTTTTCAAGTTGCACCAAGATCCAGGAAGTCAAAAACAGACGAAAAAAAAATGTAAGGTGACTGTTTCATGCATAGCATGTATTGTGGCATCTACAAAAAAAAATGTATTTTGAAATGGAATGAAGCAAGCTTTCTGTGAGCTGTTCACCATTTTCTGTGCATTTTACACACAGCTTTTGGGCTTCTCTAATCTGTGTAGGAAAGTGATTCAGCACATTCAGATACACACTGGCATCACAGATGCCTGGCTTCTGCTGGACCATTTTGTAAATGGTATGAGGAAAGGCAAACATTTCAGTGTCTCACTGCCCCTGAAAAAAAATCTAGTAGCCAAATTTTGGTTCAGCAGTACAACAAAATAGGAAGCATTTCACAGAAGTTGGTATCTGCATGCATGCATGCATGCACACATGCATACAAACGTTTAAAGCTTAAGGTAGTAAATAATGTCTAAGATTAAAGGTGATGTACAAGCGTTGAAAGTTCTAGGAGGTACTCATTTGTTTAAAGTTTGATGTACTATAAGGTTAAGGTGTTAAATTCCCATAGTCTAAAGCCCATAGTGGCAGTGACATGTTCGAGGCTCACCGGTCTGGGTCGCGCCATGATGGAAAATTGTAACCCATCCCTGTCTTTCTGCTGCCTTTAAGACGTCCCTGAAATGAACCAGGTAGCCATTTATTGCGGGATGGACAGTAAGCAGTTTTAAGTTAAAAAAAAAATCACACCTGTAGATAGTTTGACCATCCACAGGCAAACGCTCTAACATGTCAGCATGTTTGAAATTTGAAGTGGTGTACAAGTGTTTGATCTGTGAGGTGTGGACAAGTGTTTTAAGTTTGAGGTCACACACACAAACGCACATACATACATACATACATACATACATGCATTCATACACACATGCATACACACATACATACACATACCTACATACATGCATACACACATACATAGTATGTGTGTGTGTGTGTGTGTGTGTGTGTGTGTGTGTGTGTGTGTGTGTGTGTGTGTGTGTGCATACAGCCAATGTTCAAGCTGTTAGGTTGCATACAAATGTTTAAAGTTTGAGGTGGTAGACGAGTCTTTTGAGTTGAGGGCTCCAGGTGAAAGGTCAAAGGAAAAATGGTGCTCAAGAGGACATAATTTTTGTGAGGCATATACTATATTGTTGCCATTTCTTTCTGAGACATTGCTGTTTTTGTCATTTTTGCTGTGTTTCTTCCAACAGTCCGATCCTCCACGAAAGCGGAGAAATCGCCAGTGCATGCAGTCATCTCAGAAGATTGGTTGTGATGCAAAGATCTTCATCAAGACTTATCTTGTGCAAGTATTTCTGAACTACTCAGGACATTTTCTTCGTGGGGGTGGGGGTGGGGATGGGGGCTGGAGAGGGGAGGGGGGTGGAGGGAGAGTTAGAGAGGGGGGGGGTCTTTTTTTTTTTTTTTTTTTTTTTTTTTAACTGCTGCTTTTTTTGCTTTTTTTTTTTGCCCTCATGGTGTATAACTGCAGTTTTGCTTCTCATTAAACTACCACAGACAGACAAGTTTATATCCTGCCATTTCTTCTCTGCCTGTTTTAAGCTTGTCAGTCTTTATTGTTTCCTTTCTTTTAAGTTTGTCCTCATCGTTTGATTACGCATCTTTTTTTTTTCTCACAGTAGTTTGTCAGTTAAAAGCAAAAGAGCTCTACTTACCATCATGTTTGTTTGGCGTATTTCTAGTCAAGATGAAAAGCTGTGGTTTTTTTTTTTCATTTTTACATGTTTCTTGTCTCCTTAGCTGATTGTGCTGTATGTACCTGATCTACAGACCTTTTTCATAAGTCATTTTATGGATGTACAAATGTGCTTTCAAAAAACTAGCTGTTTATATGGTAAGCAGTGACAAACGATTAGAATTTTGAATCAGAGATTCAGCTTTGGTGAAAAGAAGTGACAGATCGGAAACAGTCACTTTGAAATTGATATCAGAATTTGTTGAATTGTTCAATGGTAGGACAGAGGAGCAAGGTGTGAGTTATTCTCCTCTTTTTGCACTCACATCTAATGTCATTGATAGGTCTACATCTCAAGGCATCCAGTTATAATGTTTAAAGATGTTGGTAATTTTGCAGTGATACATACGGACATATTCATTTGAGTGTGTGTGTGTGTGTGTGTGTGTGTGTGTGTGTGTGTGTGTGTGTGTGTGTGTGTGTGTGTGTGTGTGTGTGTTGTGTTTGATGAAATGATGATGTGTGTCATATGGATGGAAACCCAAGACAAGTGAGAGCTCAGATGATTTTCATGGAACCCAAGTGGAAGTAGTAGGTCTCAACATCCATTTTTTTTGTTTTGTTTTGCTGTCTCTTCAGCGCCACTTCAGTGGCATTGCATCCACATGGCTCATTGGGGCTCCCCATCCACAACCACAGCCTGACTCATCCCGCCACAGCCACAGCGCGCTGCTATCCATAGGGAGCAGTCAGCGTCAGGTCATCCTGATCATCATGAGGCAAATCACCAGAGTAGTCACTGCACTGTGGCCGAGTCACTTCAGTGATGTTCATGGCACCTGTTCTGATTCAACATATGCAAGACAGCTCCGACTGACGACAAGAACTGCTTAGTCGTGGAACCAGTGTGAGTGAGCTGTCCCTCTGGAGGGCGCCACCACATCCATCCAGCAACAGGCGCCATGAATTTGCCAAGAACCATGACTTTGACTGGATGAGACCAAGGCCATATATGTGGAGAGGACATCGAAGCTGAGGTCACCATGAGAGCAGGCGTGAAGGACCACAGAATCTGAGATTTTTGTAATGCTGATTAATGAGGATGAGGATGATGAAGATGATGCTAGGGATTCCATTCAGGTCCGAGACTGCATGAGAGGGCTGTACCTTATGCTCAAGTTCATAACATAACCCAGTTTCAGCCAGGCAAGAGAGATATGACACCTGCAATGTTAGTCAAGAAATTTGAGCAACACTGTCAAGTAGACGAAACTTGACTGTATCTGGTGCCAGACTTCCATTCTCAGCCCATAGCAACCTCAGCTTTAGGCAGAAACCCGTTGGGGCAGAAAAATCTCACAAGTAAATGGCTCTTATTGGAATCAAATCCACAACCTCCTAGCCGGGAGTCCGCGATGCTAACCACTACACCACAGCAGCTGGTCAGCTTTGAGGTTTTGGTCATCAGAAGTCTGACAGTATCCAAACCCTAGTTGTGCCATGTTACTTTGCTTTTTGAAAGTTGGCACAAAAGAAAAACAAAAACGAACAGGGGATGCTTCTCAGTCATACATAGTAGCATCTAATAGAAGAGGATTATTGTTCATGACCATGCGAAATGACCAAAGTTGACCATTTCAGCTCTCTAATTAAGCATCCATCACTTGAGAGAGAGAGAATACTTACAAGGTGTTTTACTGGTATTCTGTTTCCAGGTTTGAGGACTATAAGATGCCAAAGTCTGCCTCTAGGAGACATAAATTTTCAGTTATCATGTCGCTCAAAGATGACATGAAGCTTGGGAAAGTTCCCTGTAGCAGGCGTGTGTTTGTGTCTCTGCCTAAGGCCAGCGTCCACACAAACCACTTGGTGTGTGTGAGAAGTGGGTCCACCGTGGGAATCCATGATGAGGTCAGGAACAAGATCCACGCTTTGGCCAGCCAGGGGCACATCAGTGTTCCTGTCATCCGCAAGATGCTGCAAAACTATGTGGTCAATGACCTGTGTGCAAAATGCTCTTTTAAGCCTCTGTCCCGGGACCAGGCCTATTTCCCTAACTCTTCAGTGATAAGAAGGCACATCCACATGGCCCTGGCAGCAGGCCAGTACTCACTAGTGGATCAGGACAACCTTGAACAGATGATCAACAAAATGAAGGAAGAGCGACCAGAGGTTGACAGTTTCTTTCTTCGTAAATGTACCTCCAGCAGTGTGAGTGCAAGCAATAAAAAGCAATGTCCAAGACAACTCAGGGTGTTCCAGCCACTTCCTGGAGAGTCTGAAGATGAAGATGATGGAGAGGATGAGCAGGAAGGTTCCACCTTCCTGTTTGTGCATCAGGACAGGCAACAGAAGCAGCTACTCCAAAAATATGGAAAGGTGGCACTTCTCAACGCCACATATAAGACAACGAAGTATACCCTGCCTTTGTACCTGTTGGTGGTTAGGACTAATTCCAACTACTTCCCAGTGGCAGAATTCATTGTGGAGAGAGAGACCAGGGCTTGCATACATGATGCTTTGAACATCTTGAAGGAGTGGAACCCACAGTGGGAACCTAGCGTTTTCATGTTGGATTATTGTGATGAAGAGTACCAAGCCTTGCAAGCTGTGTTCCCATCGGCAAAGAAATGTGTGGGTACCTACCATCAAGAACAGGCATGGCATCGCTGGCTGAAAAACAGTGAGTTGACCTTCCAAATTCTCTCAAAAGTCACCACATCATTTTCAGCAAGCATGTCTGCTTTGCACACAAAGTTGGTACCGTTATACTATTAAGTTCAACTTGTGCTTTCAGTGAAGACCATAGTATGCTACATAAGTTTCTCGTGGTTTCAGTGAAGACCATAATATGCAACATGAGTTTCTCAGCACCACATGTTTTGAGCTGCCGCCCGTTCAGTTTTGGCAACGTAGGATGTCTCATCTGTACCCAATTAAAAAAAAAAAAGGTCTACAACCTAATCTGTTTTGACAACCATTTCAATGAGCTTCATTGTATGCTTCATCATGATGGGTCATAGGTGGGCAGGTTGGATGGAAGGGATCTGTGTTACAGTAAGAGAAGAGAGAAGGAGGAATGGGAAAGAAGTAATCTGAATGTGTTTTGATTCTGCAAATTTTCAGAGCACAGCACAGCACATTCAGTCAGTCATTCCTCTCTGACTGCTGGGGTTGTTTGGGGGACGTGATGAGGCAGCCGCCATTTCTCTCCAGGCTCTTCTGTTGGTGGCTGTCGTGAGGATATCTGGCTTGGTCATTTTGGTCCAGTCCTTTATATTTTCGGACCAGCTCTTTCTCTGCCGTCCTCGTCTGCGCCCTCCTTCAACGGTACCTGGAAGGATGGTTTGGAGAGGGTGTTGTGATGAATGACATGGCCAAACCATGACATCTTCCGTCGTTTGATGGTTGCCAGAAGTGTTTCGTGGGGCCCAGCTAGATTAGTGACCAGGTTCCGCACATAATCATTGGTCTTGTGTTCTTTGTAGGAGATGCAGAGTAGTTTCCTCAGGCACCTGGTCTCAAATGCCTGGATTCTTCTTTCTGTTTCAGCCATCGGTGTCCATGTCTCGCAACCATATAACAGGATGGAGACTACTAGTGACTTGTAGAGCGGGAATTTTGGTGTGGAATGTAATGTTGCTCTTCCACACTCTGTTCAGTCTGACCATTGCTGCACAGAACATTAACTGATGATAAAAGGCAAATTTTTTTTTTAGTTACGTTTTAGAAATACTTTTTTTTTGTTGTTGTCTCATCTTCTGTGCCAGCTGAGTGTCACTATCCCCAGCTGCTCCTTCCAGCTGCCCATCCACAGCCCAGCATGGGCAGTTCAGTGTGAACGTTAGTCACAGTGGGTCAGCCATCTGGAGAAAGACTGCACTGCTGCAGAATCACTGTAGAGGTTCTCTGTGGTGCCGTTCTGATCCAGCATATGTAGGACACCACCCACAAAGCCAATACTGATGACAGTGATTGCTTAGTGTCAGACTGACACTGAGTGACCTTCGCCCTCTGGAGGGCACCCACTGTGTCCAACCAATGACCCATGATACTGATGACCTCAAGGCAATCTCACCAAGGGCATAGACATGGGGAGGAAGTTTGAAGCTGACATCTCTATGAGAGTGTGAAGGGCCACAGAACCTCAGACTTTTTTTTCCATGCAGATTGATGAGAATGATGAAGACAATGCTATGGAGTTCCATTCTGATCTGAGACTGCATGACAGGGCTGTTCTTTAATACTTTCCAGACGAGCGCGGCAGAGCAACGCCGCTTCCCTGCATGCGCGCGCGTGCACCACACGTGCTTACAACCGTTGCAGACGAGCGATTTTCGCACTTTTTTAATTTTATTTTACGTGTCCTAATATAAACCTTACAAGCATTGTTATATATCAACGGAAAGGGTAAAGTGCGAACTTTGTAATGAGCATAGAATTAAAATACATTTTTGGTAAAATAGCAATGCTTTTGTTATGGAAACAACATAAGTAAAATGTAGGAGAACACAATCTACTTTACGTTTGTTTGGTTAGTATGACAACAGCAAATGAGGAAGAAAAGGGGCATAAAACTTCGCTCTTACTTTGAACAAATGCAGAGAAAGCCTGAGGTATTCAATATGTGTAATCCAAGTGAATTTTTTTTTTTTTTTAAGGCATTTAAATCATTGCACACAGTACACACTTTTCACTGTTTTTGTTTCAGATGATACGACTTATAAAACTATTAAATACACAGAGCAAATAAAAATGAAGCTCAGATTTCTTCGAAAAACGTGTACACCTTTACCCCCTCATTTTTTGAACTACTTTACTGAACCAGTTCTAAAACCACATGTCATTCTCCTTCTGCCCGATATGTTGGTGAGGCAGGAAATTCCACACGTGCCTTACAGTGCCAGACGGGTCTCTTTGTTTCGGACTGCTCTAAGGTCACAAAGGTCATCGCTAGTGCATGTAAACTTACCCTCCCAGTGGCTAGAACCCTGTTCTAAATATTTATGGCAGCTGGGTCCCCTAGACGGTAGACGAGAGAGCATGAGAATTTTTTATAGTTGTGCCGTCACGGAGACACGGCACGTCCAGGCAGTACTGCAGTGCTGCCGTCACTATCGCACGGCGCGTCGCGAAAAGGTTAAGCATGCCTTCAGGATATATTCTGATGTCAGCCAGGCCCAAGAAATACAGGTATCTGCTGTGTTGGTGTCAAAATTTGAGGAACAGTCTTAGGGGAACATCCATTAGTGTAATTATAAAGTGTGCATACATAGCGCCTGTCCTCAGTTAGAGACCAAGCTTTAAGCTCTTTACAATCCATGTTATCATTTACACAACAGGCTGCTGCTTTCCAGAGTGGAGCGACTGAAGAGCTGCCTGCAGGTGCTGCATCCAGTTGTTCCCCTTGTCATTCAGACTGTCAGTCACTCAGTGTTTCATTCCTATATTCATTTTTTTCTGTGCAGACTATGTGTCTACATGTCATCCATACCAATGGCCCAACTGGCCTTTTTCCAAAAGTTAGTGATAGGATTTTGTGTGTGTGCAAGATGTTATTCATGCATTGAACCTTGATTTTTAGTCTCATTCAAAGGACTTTGGGGAAGTGGAGTCAGAACTAATGTTAACTCCAGGGAAAAATCCCCTGTACCAAGATGGCCTGGCAGTGATTCGAACTTGCAACCCCAGAATCACTTAGATCATGAGTCTATTGCTTGATCAGCGGAGATATTCTGGACTCATTAAGAGTGTGAAACTCAACTATGTTGTTTCGAATACAATACATTATTTGTTTTAAATCACCCGTTCCTCTAAACTGAAAGATTGCCTACCGATTGATCATTAAGAAAAAAAAATGTACACAGAATAACAAAAGGCAGCTTACAAGATTTCAGACATAAACACCCTGATAGGGCCAGCCATCTCTTACCATTTTTGGACAAAAGAATGGCTATAAAATTGTGTCAAATACTAAATCTCCTGCTTCTTATGGTTTGTTTTACTGTGATATTTTGGCAAGAATGTGATATTGATGCAGTAGCACTTTTTTAAAGTGAAATATATTCACTTAGAATTTTCCAAGCAACAGATAAATGCTTCAGTGCTTCTCCAGGTTTTGATATGAAAGAATATTGAGAATTACAAACTGAATACATCTCTGGTTCACAACTCTGCACACACACACACACACACACACACACACACACACACACACACACACACACACACACACACACACACACACACACACACACACACACACACAGAAATAAAAGAAATAATAGCAATGCTGTTGATAGCGTTCAAGTCATTTTGTGCTTTATTCTTCTCAAAAACTCAGATTGTAACATGGTTATTGACTTTCATAGGTCACTGATGCTGTTGTAGAAGAAAATGAAGATGTTTTCCCCTCTGTTGTTTTCGATGAATTCTGCAGTCCACCACCTGTTTGTGATTCAGAGAGGAACTGCGTCTCTGACAAGGCGGGAAGGGATTTGCTGTTCCTGCTGAGGACCGTTGCTGGCAGCAGGTCGGCGGAACAGTTTGCCGCGGCTGTGGCCAGCCTGAAGGCCAGTGAGATCTATGAGAACAACAGGAAACTGCAGAAATACCTTGACCGCTACTGGCTGGGCATTCCGGAGGTGAACAGACCAATAAGAACAGTAAAGCTGTTGTAGGGAAGGGTCCCCATATCCTGTGTTTAGGATGCAAATCTACCTTTGTTAAGTTTTACAGCAAAAAAAACATACTTTGACCAATCAAGGCAAAGTGTGGAAGAGAAAGAGCATTCACTTACTGCTGTGGCATATATTTTCTTCCTGATTTGCAAGTGGCCCACAGATACATTTTTTCCCCACATTTAAAGAAAAAGATCATTGGTGATGAAGTATTTCATGAAGGAAAACTGTTCTCACATGTGTGTAATTATACATGAACAAATCATACAAATCTACATAGGTGTCAATCCAGTTTTCCTCATTCTACAACTTCCTATATATTAAAAAAGTACTTTTTCCCTTATTCTGAGCCCCAAAACCTTATACATTACGGAAAACGCAAAAGCATAAACAAGATTGCTGTGAACTCAATGTAATACTCGGTATCAGGCAGAACTTCTTAAAAAACACACACACACACACACACACGCACACACACACACACATACACACACACACACATGCACACACACTTCTTGAGGTGTCTCCTACTACCACTCGAGCCTTTTTAGCAGCAGAAAGAACCGCGCATGCTCAGATTACCGGAACAATAGAAAAAATTGCTTTCTACACATGATCGATCATCTGCTTAGTTCATTCCCGTTTCAGTGCTAAGAGTCCGTGTTGTCTGCTATGAAAATTTGTTCACCTCGCAATTTGCCCCAGTGATTTGAGATTTGTCTGTACAAATCAGTTTTACCCATATTGAAACTTGTGTACGGCCATACAGATCCAAAATCATAGTTTCCCATACAGCAATACGGGAAAACCGTATAGGTTGACACCTATGAATCTAAAGCAACCAAATGAATATGTGTGTGCCTATAAACTCAATTACAAATCTGTAACATGGCAAAAAAAAAAAAAAAAAAAAAAAACAAGAAAAAAAAAACAATTGATGAAAGTATTGAAAACACCCTTCTACTGTAGGATTTATGGTTCTGTCATGTTCTCATTCAGGCATCTATAGGCACTACTGCACCTAACACACTGTAATTAGCCCGACAGATGGAGCAAATTATGACTGTTTTTAGTCAGTCAGTACTCACACATGAAAAGAAGATCTGAATGGAAACATGTAAGTACGCTTTCTGTTTCCTCTCCCCTACCATCATGGCTGCTGTCATCCGGATTTGGTGTAATGTCTGTTAGCTTGAAGATACAACAGTGAGAATATGATGGGACAGTCACCACAGCATGGCTTAAAACATGAGTGACTTTTCCTGATGTTGTGAATATTCTTCTTTGCAGTGTTTCAGTCTTTTCAGATTTAAATGTGGATGTCTGCCTGAGACGACCATTCTTTGGAAAACAGAACAGACGTTTATTTGACTCAGGTGTACTCTTTTCTTAACTGTCTCCAGTTCTTCCCTTGAATTTCAATCGCCGGTGATCGACAGTTTTCTTCCCAGAATTATGGTATTCTAAACAACATTTTTGTTATCTGAAGCAATATATCACCTAAAAAAAAAAAAAAATAGCCACATTCATCACAAAAGTATTATTATTTTAGACATGATGCGCAGAATGTTACCAAAAAAAGAACATCCGTCATGCAAAATGCAAAAAGCTCAAAAACTGTTGCGAGTTAATGCTTCTGCACTTTGGATGCCTTGATGTGTATTCCAGCATGTTACTATCTACGATTGCTCTTCTTGGACAAGATACTCTTATTTGTTTAAAGGACCTTCCTTCTTCTTGGGCTGTCATTGATAGTTGGCCCATCCTACATAACCCCAATTATTGGTAAACAAATTCAACATTCCTCACTATTCAGCCATTTTGACAGGACTTGTGTTATCATCTAGGAATCTGACTATCTGGCCATGTTTGTGAAAATTTAGGGTGCAGACATATAAATATGAAGCCATGTTGTCAGGATTTAGAGGGCTAATATCTTGAACCCTGAACATTGAGCCATTTTGTCGTGATTTTAGACTGTCAATATGTAAGACTCAGTAATTTAGGATTTGTTCTCTGTAGATGAACTTAGGATTTGTTCTTTTTGTGCAGTGGAAAAACAGACCTCAGATTTTTTACTTTTTTTTCTGTATCTGTTTTTTACATGATCTGAAAGTCATTTCTCCTGTTTGTTCCAGAGATGGTGTGCTTTCCCACGGGGCCTGGTTTCGAGGGACTCATTGTCCCAGACAATGATGTTCAGTCCCTCAATGGTTCATTGAAGAATTGTTTGGGAACAGCAGGAAACGACACTTTAAGTAACCTTGTCCACGCCTGATCAAGATCTTCCTGCCGCGCCAGTGGATCTCTTACGTCAGACTGAATTACAGTGCCTCAAGTCGACCTTACGACCCTTGCATCCCAGAATACCTTGGCAACAGGCCAACCACAGGTGGTGGAGGAATGCTTCAGGTCTCTGACGGCGGCCAGCTATTGCTGTTTGCAGCAGATCCAGAAAGGGGGCAAGGGCGTGTTTCTGGTGCAGAGTGAGACAAAGCAGGCCACATACTGCGTCAGTCTGGGCAGCGAAGGACAGTTCCCATCCTGCAGTTGTCTGGACTTCCAGGCCCACCTCCTGCCTTGCAAACACATGTTTGCTGTGTTCCAGAACAAAGCAGCCACCTGGAACGACCTGCCAGGTGACTACATCAACAGCCCGTACCTGACCCTGGATGCTGATGTGCTGTCCAGGGAGGTTCTTGAGGCCTGTGACTGCGAGAGCCAAGCAGAGCTTCCCGAACATCAGGGGTGTGGCATCCTCCAGAAGCAGATGAGGAAGACTTGCGTTCAGGTGCTGCTGCTGCTGCTGTTGGCACAGACGCTGCCGGCTGTTCAGAGAGCAAATTCAGAAGCTGAAGGAGCTCTCTTTTCTGTGCACTGACTCTGACCTGCTGCTGACCCAAACTGCGATTCTGCAGGGTGTGTCGGAGGCACTAAGGCATGCAGTATCTTCCCAGAGTGGTCTTCTCCTGCCTCAAGCTGCCACAGCTGTGAGACTGGCATTTTCTCCCCTTCAGCTTCTAAAGCGTAAAAAGCGAAAACAGTCTGCGAAGGACTTGACACAGAGCAAACGCAGGTGCGGGGATCAAGAGACTGATGTTCAAGGTCAGTCAGTCAAAACACATAGGGCTTCCTTCAAAGACAAGGAAATGGTTTTTGTAGTCTCAGAGTAAAAGAACTTTTTTGTCAGTTTTTATGTTTGCTTAATTGTCTTTAAGAAAGAAAAATAAAGTTTTTGTAAGTTTCTATATTTGCCCAATTGTCTTTTTTTTTTTTTTTGTAAGTAAACTGACGTCACTTTACTTTGCTAAGTTAAATGTCAGCCACAAAACCTTTTCAATATTTCTTTGTATATATATGTTCACAGTTCAAACTCTTTCATGCTCTTCCTGTAGGTGATTTTTTCATTCAAATATGTGATGCACCTCCACTTGAATTTAATGTGCATTGTGTGCTTTTTTTTTTCAAGGTTTCTGTTTTATATTCTATGCTTTGTGTGTTTTCAAGTTCTCAATTTTATGTTGAGCATCTTCCAGGGAGTCTTGCTTTGTATCCTGTGTTTTATGTATCTTTTCCTGATCTCAGTTTTACAGTGTGTATCTTTTCAAAAGTCTTTTGTTTCATAGTGTGACTTGTGTGCCTTGTGTTTCTTTCCAGGCTCTCTGTTGACATTATGGTACTTTGCAAACCCAGTTTAATCATGTGTCTTTTCAAGATGTCTGATTCTTAGTGCATTTTGTGTCTTTTCGGGTGGTTCTGCACGGTTTCGTTTCAAAGTCTCTTTTTTACATTGTGTACACTGCATGTCTATTCAAGGTCTCTTTCTTTTTGTGTGTAAAATGTGTGTCTTTTCCAGGTCTCTTTCTTTGTGTGTATAAAATGTATGTCTTTTCCAGGTCTCTTTGTTTGTGTGTGTAAACTGTGTCTTTTCCATGTCTCTTTGTTTGTGTGTGTAAATGTGTGTCTTTTCCAGGTCTGACCATGGAGGTGTTGTGTTGGAGCCCTGTGACACAGAGCCCCCAGCTGCTTCATTCACTGTAACAGCGATGTGTAGCCCAGACAGACAGCATGGACACAGCCGTGACCTACAGCAGCAAGCAGCCGGCAGTCAGTATACTGAAGGTCTGGTGTTGTTTCTTTTGCAGAGCAGTCGCTCTCTCTTCTTTTGTTTCTTTCTGTTTCATGTTTGCCATCCTGACTTCCACACTGTCTCATGCCGTTGTTCTGACTGCCTGAAAAACAGTTTTATCAGAGTTCCGGTGCCAGCAGTGTACAAGAAGAATATCAATATCAGGTGGTCGTGGGGACACCCATAAGAGGAGAGATACTGCAAAATAACTGAGAATATGATGGAATTGAACACCCAGACTGTGCAGATATGATACACAAACATGCACGCAAGAAAACAGAAGTTGTTAGACAGCAGCAGATATCATTTCTTACGTGAACTGGCAAACTTTGTGACAAGCCCACCTCCATGGGTCTCAGGCCTTTTTATCCCTTGTGAACTTTTTTTTTTTTTTTTTTTCTGCTTACACAGGCTGATTCTCCTGCAGACACTCCCTGTACAGGCAGGCAAGGATTAATCCCATCTATCCAACAAAGGGAGTGGAGTTTTGTGTGTATTACCATTTTTTAATCCAGCCATTAAGGCAGCCATACTCCAACTTGGATGAAGATGCATGCAATACCATCCGTACCAACGGCCAAACTGGCCTTCTTTTCTTAAAGTTGGTGATGGGAGTTTATGTGTGTGCAAGATGTTGTGCATGCGTTCACACATGGAACCTTGATTTATAGTCTCATTCAAAGGACTGTATGGGAAATGGAGTCAGAACCAATGTTAACTCTGAGGGAAAAATCCCCCTGTACCGAAACGGCCCGAACCCACAACCCCAAGATAACGAGTCTGAGGCTCTACCACTGAGCTATTCGGGCCCCCTTTGACCTTTTGTTGTGTTGAACAAAGACTGCCAAATACAGATCAGATGAAGGCTGGAAGATGAGTAAAGGGAAAGTAACTCATGAAACGTGGTTTGGATCGAGAGAATTGTTGATAGAGATGAGTTCTGGACTTGGAGATCACCTTTTGGAGTATTCTAGGAAGTCACCACTGAGTGATGGTGTGCTGTGATGAGTTCTCTTGCAGTTCATCCAGAAAGAGTTCAGACCTGTGCTGGGATTCATTTTAAGCAAAGAACTGATTTAATGTAGAGCGAATCAGAGCTGACTATTATGCATGCGCTGATTGTGACACAGTGGGCGCTATCACTGTCAGCTCATTAATTGTTAGTTTCTGCGTTTGCTGTCGGCTCAGCATCATCCCATCCCTTCTCTGCAAGGATTTCCTAGAAGTCATCATTAAAAAATGTCTAGCAAAATGAACATTTATTCCCATGAGAGAAGATAATCTACTAACAGAAAGATTGTTTTTTCTAATAAATCATTGAGCCTCTTTCCATCATGAGATTATCTTCCTCAAGGAAGGCAAACTGTTGATATAGCTATGGGGCTAAACGTTGACTTAACCTTCACTGTCCTGTATTTCATGTCACTACTAAGTTTATATTGGAATTTGTTGCCCAAATTGGGTTACTGACTTTAAAAAATTGCAAAACATAAACTAATGGATAGAAAGACTTCAAATTTTCAGCAAAAATCTATGGCAAAGTGAACTTGGTTTGTGCTTATTATTGTAGGGGGATGTGAAAATATTTTTAAGGCTCAACATAGCTGATGTTTCACAGGATTACCGACTTGGAAAGTGTTTAGATGGCATGATGCTTTTGATCTATTCCTGTGAGTTAATTGTGGTTTTATATATTTATACCTATATCTTTCTGTATAGAGAGATAGATACAGATATAGATTTACATGTAAATATAGGTATCTTTTAACATGTATGGATCCATGTACTACTATACATATACAGATAGCCATATAGATAGATATAGGTATCTATTAATGTATATGGATCTGTGTTCTACACTAAACAGACATAGATATACATTTAGACAAAGGTATATTTTAACGTATATGGATCAGAGTACTACAAGACTTCTCAGTTGCGGTTCCAGTGATGTGGATCAGGTGTAGATGATTTCCACATTGTCTGCTGTCTGCACAGGTGACTGTGTGAGGTTCCAGAACCCAGCAGGCTGTAGGAGGAGCAGCACTATCGTCAGTCAGATTGTCACCATTTCTGGCAAGTTCCATTCTTCTGGGTTCCTGCTGTGTTTGCTAACAAAAGCACGTATGAAAAACACATCCACATAGACATGCATTATGCTCATGCACACTGTCAATGGAACACATTCACACACTTATTCCTTCACACACATACTCATTTTTATTCCTTCACACACACACTCTTACACTCAACTCGCACAAACACATGCATGCATGCAAACATGTGCATGCACACACACACACACACACACACACACACACACACACACACACACACACTTTTAAAGGACCTTATCTTAATTCTTATGCTGGAAAAGTCTTGTGGTAATTCAAAGGGCATTATCTTGTGCTCGAAAAGTCTTGTGGTAATTTAAAGGACATTATCTTCTGCTGGAAAAGTTCTTGAAAGTCAAAACTAGCCCCTCAGGTCCTTAAGTCCTTTGCACCCAAAGGCTCAACAGAAAATGCCATGAAAGTCAAGAGAAAAAAATTTAATGTTATGTGTCTAGTAGATTGGTTGATGGTCTTTCCTGTGCTTAGTCTATGTTGGTGGCAAGCCAAAATCCACAGAAGATGGAGAAAACACATCAGATTTTCACTGAGGGCTGGAATCTGGATAACTTGCACAGGAGCTGAATTACGGAAAATTACTACTACTGAGACTGGATCAAAATTCAAAGCAAGTTGATTTGGGTGTTGTCAGCAAAGGTCCTGAGTTTGGGAGACTGGAGAAAGTCTGAGGGGAAAACAACAGACTTCAGAGCTATGGGAACACCAACTGTAAGACAAGTAAAGAACTTGCCACTGTCAGCCCCAGCACTCCATTTGTGCAGTGGCTAACTCCAGTTTCCCTGCTTTTTTGAAAAGAGAGGGGGTTAGTTACCACCAAGGACACAGACACACAGAGTACAGGACTAGACACAATGCATTTCAGTCTCTTGGGTCTTCTTCTGGTTGGGACAGTGACAAAGTCAAAGATGAGCTTGTTCTTGGTCGCTTTCCTGACTTGAAGTTTGTTCTTTGTCACTGTCCTAGCCTGAAGTTTGTTCTTTGTCATTGTCCTAACCTGAAGAAGACTCGAGAGGTTGAAATGCATTGTGTCTATCCTGTACTCTGTTTGTCTGTGCCCTTGGCAGTAACTAACCCCATCTCTTTTCAAATTTTGCTTCATTTTCCGCCCTCAGTCACTCCATTTTGAAACTCTCCATTTTCCCTGTTTGAATATTTCTGCATTGTTCGAAACAAATGTGTCGTTTCACATTACTACCAAGTCAATCGAACAAGCCAATAAGAATTGTAAAATGTCCCCAGCACAAGGCCATGATTTTCCTTGCCTGCAGCTTTAATTAAACCAAGTGTCTTGCAGTCTAGTGTGAGGATGATAATCAAACCAAGTGTCTTGCAATCTGGTGTGAAGATGATGATTAAACCAAGTGTCTTGCAATCTGGTGTGAAGTTGATGATTAAACCAAGTGTCTTGCAATCTGGTGTGAAGATGATGATTAAACCAAGTGTCTTGCAATCTGGTGTGAAGATGATGATTAAACCAAGTGTCTTGCAATCTGGTGTGAAGATGATGATTAAACCAAGTGTCTTGCAATCTGGTGTGAAGATGACCATTCTGTGAGTATTGTCATTTACCCATTTTTTCCTTTTCTCCTCTTTACCAGATCCTTTGCTCAAGTGTATGGAAGATCTGCAAGAAGACTTGAATGAAACAATCGAGTACGAGATGTCCAACACCACCTTGCAGATTGGGCCTTTATCTGTCAGCACGTCCAGCCTCAACACCTTGATACATCCCCAGTGCCTGGATGATCAGGGTCTGCCTCTTTCGCTTTTCCTTTTTTTCTTTTTCTTTTTTTTTTTTTGCTGCTCCTTCTGTTCTTTCTCCTCAGTCGTATCACTTTTATGCCACTCTTCTGACTTTTCCATGATGGGCTGTAACAGTGTTGGTCATGTCACACAGTTCCAGTGTTGGCAGCCCATGCAGGGAGCTGTCAGCATCCTGTTGTCTTCAGGTCACCCTCTGGACCTGTTTCACCCTGATCTTGCTGATCCACGTAGAACACATTGACACACCCACAGTGGCTTGATGATCTGCAGCTCATTCTTGTATTCTTCATCATCATGATCTTGAGTGGTGTTCATTATTGAATGAAAAAAGAAAGCTCATTCCAATTAACACGTTTCGGGGGGGGTTGATTTGAATTGGGGTGAAAGAGGGTGATGTTACAGCTTTCTAAATTACTTAGGGCCCTGGATGTGTTTGAGTGTACACATACCTCTACCAAGCTTTTTGCATGAAATCTAATCTTCTGACTTTGAAAAACTAACAAAGCAGGCAGTCAGGCCTGTAGACTGACAGACGTGGAGTGCACATGATACACCTGTCTGTCACCAGTGACATTTGCCAGGCACTAAGTCAGCAGTGGATTGAGCTTGGAGACACCACCAGGCACAGAGCAAGAGCTGCTTTTTAGTGTGGAGACTTGCATGACTTAAGGCATAAACACTTTACAGCAGACTCCATGAAAACCCTGTTCAGAGATGTTCCACCTGATGTGATCTTTGAATTTCTGAAAGAGATTTACATTTCTCATCTGATCTGAGATTTTACAGTGAAAAGATTTTAACACAAAATCCAAGTGTGTTTTTAGAAAGTGTATTTTAAAGGGTTGTGTGAATGAATGACTTGTGAGTTGACTTCAATATGGTGACAGCCCTGATATGGCCCTTTGCAGTCAGCTGGGCTATAAGCAACATTACCTTACCTTACCTTACCAAAAGGCACTCACCTGACCTGACAAGTATTATGACGGTGATGCAGGTGGTTTGAGGCCTTCCTTAGCCTGTTGAGGAACAAACAGAATGCGAGCAGCAGGAACCCCGTCTTGGTCATTCCGCCATCAACCACCTCTGGCTGGAACTGTGGATGTCACAAAGCCGTCCTGTACACCTCAGTAAGAAACAGTCCTGTTTCACTTTTGTACTTGGGTTTTGTTTTGTTTTTGTTTTTGTTTCAATCCATGTGCATAGCCAGAGCACTGTGAAGCAGGGTTTTGTTTTTGATCCATTGTGTGTATTGTGTGTGTGTGTGTGTGTGTGTGTGTGTGTGTGTGTGTGTGTGTGTGTGTGTGTGTAGAAAACAACTTGGGCTGGATCTTCAGCAAATTGGACCTGGTTGTTTGCACTTTCAGCACTTCAGGGTTTAAAAATCATCTTTCGTTATTCAGAGGAATTCTGATATTAGATACATATCCTCCCCCCAACCCCCCTTCCCAGTCCCACCCTTTACCCCAACTCACCCTCACCCTCCCTATATTTTTCATTCCAAAAAATGCGGAAATTCTAAAAAAAGTAGATTTCACAGAGAAAGAGATCTACTGCTTATTGTGGACAGATAAAATGATGTCTTGAATTCACCAGACTGCAAAGATTTTAGCTTTTTTTTTTTGTAACAAAACTTTTGGGGTAGCAGGTCCCCCATATTGGTGTGTCTGCATCATTTCTTGCAAGACACTGAACTTTCTCTTTCTTTATGCCTAGCCTGACTGTGGCCCTTGTAATTACAAATGAAGAAATTCTTACAGGTCTCGAGACACCAGCCTGACAAAATACTAAAGAATATATAGAAGTAAAAAATTGCAGTGCCATGGTTTGATGTGGTTGAATTGATGCAGATCCACTATAACATGGTTAACTGTCTCAGGGCAGATACAGTTTTTTTTTTTCTCGTTAGGTTTTTTTTTTTTATTTGTATCTTATTGTTCATTTGTTTGTTTCTATCATTGTTCACTTGTTTCAGTCTGCAAAAACTTCAAAGGATTTTTTTTTTTAGATTAGCAAATTCAGTTGCAATTGTATTGACATAATCCTTACTCCTTACATATGTTTTGTGTGACCTGGACTTTTTTAATGAGCAGTTTTTAATATCATTTATTTGGAGGGGGGGGGGGATGTATGTTTGTGTTGACTTGTGTGTGTACAGTGTTGTTTTCCAGATTAAACTGTTTCGTTTGCACTCCTGGACTTAGCCATCCTTCATTCCTCCAGTGCAGATGAAAGCGATTCTGACTCGGATTGTCTTGCGTGATTAGTTTACAAGTTTGGTAACTTTCCTCCCATTATCAAATAAAGCCTCATAGGCTTTCAGCTTCAGGAAATGGCCCAGATTTATGTTTTAATCATGCTCTTTACGTTTGTATATCGTCGTTATTTCAACTTGCTAAAAGTCCTGATATGGCCTTTGTGGTTGGCTGAGCTGTTAAACACGATGTCACTCGAACTTCAAGCTGGTTATGCTAATACCAATCTGTGAATGTTTTCAGCTGAAAAAAAAAAAAAGTCATGCATGCCGTCACTTGGGAAGGCGGTGTAAATATGTTTTGTTTTGTTGTCATGTTTTGTCAGGTCAATCTGTCAGCGTTTCGCTGGGTGTTTGCACCCATCTGCTTCGAGCTGTCCCACTGGGTGCTGATAGTGGTGGACGTGGTGTCCAGTGAAGTGTCTGTCCTGGATTCCTTGACCAGCCACAGTCTGACCCCTGACGAGACGTGGGCTGGCACGTGTTGGAAACACTGGCAGTAAGTCTTTCACCTTTTCTCTCTCTCTCTCTCTCTCTCTCTCTCTCTCTGTCTCTCTCTCTCTCTCTTTCTTTCTGCCTCTCTCTCTCTCTCTCTCTCTCTCTCTCTCTCTCTCTCTCTCTCTCTCTCTTCCTTTCTTTCTCTCACTCTCTGTCTCTTCTCTATCTCTCTCTCTCTCTTTCTCTCTCTCCCTCTCTATCGTCACTCTCTCTCTCTCTTTTCAAGAAACCTTTAACATAAACATTTCATATCTCAATAACCCAGAGTGACCCATCCAAAACAAACAGGGAGAGACTATCTCAGACCAAGAGGGACAACTCAACAACTAGGCAGAGCGCTTCAAAGAGTTATTGAACAGACCACACACCACAAAACCCACATATCCTAGTGGTAGAAATTGATCTGCCAATCAATAGCGATCCATCAGCCAGGGAAGAAAGCATCAGTGCAATTCCAGTAGAAGCACTCAAGGCTGGCACCAGCTCTACAGCAGACATACTTCAACCACTTTTTGAGAAGATATGGACATACAAGGAGGTCCCTACAGATTGGAAAGATGGACACATCACTAAATTACCAAAGAAGGGAGATCTCAGCAGCTGTGGAAACTACAGAGGCATCTCTCTCCTGTGAGCACCAGGCAAGGTCTTCAACAGGATTCTTTCAGAGAGAATGAAGGATGAAGTGGACAAAACACCTAGAGACCAACAAGCAGGCTTCCAGAAAGATCGTTCCTGTACAGACCAGACTGCCACGCTAAGGATCATCATGGAACAAACTTTAGAATGGAACACTTCACTCTGCATGAATTTTGTGACTTTCAGAAAGCCTTTGACAGCTTGCACAGAGACAGCTTGTGGCAACTACTACGGCACTATGGAGTACCAGCAAAGATCATTAATTTGATTCAGAAATCCTATGAAGGAATGGCATGCCAGGTGGTTCATGCAGGACAGACAACACAGCGATTTGAGGTGAGGACCGGAATCCGTCAAGGCTGTCTTCTCTCACCATTCCTGTTCCTTCTGGCCATCGACTGGATAATAAAGACGACAACAGAAGAAAAGAGGAATGGCTTACAGTGGACCCTCTGGACCCAGCTCGACGACCTGGACTTGGTGGATGATCTGGCCCTGCTCTCCCATACCAGACAACAGATGCAGGACAAAACATCACACCTGTCAATCTTTGTAGCAAAGGTCAGCGTTACCATCCACCCGCAGAACCAAGTATTCAAGATTAAAACAGTCAGTCCAGACCCTGTGATGCTAGATGGAGCCCCACTGGAAGAAGTCAGTAGCTTCACCTACATGGGCAGTGAAGCCCCCACCAGCAAGGGGGAACTGAAGCCGATGTGAAAACTCAGAATAGGAAAAACAAGAGTGGCCTTCATCGCACACAAAAACATTTGGAGATTTCAACTGATCTCCACCAGCCTGAAAATCCACCTTTTCTACTCAAACATCAAATCTGTCGTCTCATCTGGATTGGAGGCCTGGAGAACCACAAAGACCACTATGCACAAACTGCAGACCTTCATGAACAGCTGCCTGCAAAAGATCCTCCACATTCACTGGCCAGAAACAATTAGCAACAAAGAGCTGTGGGAAGGAACTAATCAACTGTCAGTAGAGCAAGACATCCTGAAAAGAAGATGGCGAGGGATAGCACACACCCTTAGAAAGCCCCCGGACAACACCACTAGAAAAGCTCTGACCTGGAATCCCCCAGGCAAGAGAAAGCGAGGAAGACCAAGAAACACCTGGAGGCAGGACCTGAAGGCGGACACCGGGCAGATGGGCTACCGCTGGGGAGACATAGAGGAGATTGTCCATGTCTGTGGTTGTTGGCTGGCAGCTGTTGATGGCCTATGCTCTGGCAAGAGCAATGGGCCAGAGTTGTAAGTTTATGTCTCAATAATGTTATTATTCGATTAAAATCATTAACGTCCATGTGCAAGTCTTCTGTAATCCATACATTGAATACACCATCTGAACATGTAAACTTCTCAAATCTTAAATAAATGTAAGTGAACCGCCAAGAGAAACATGGACAAACGAGTCACAAGACAAAATACGATGCGTTTCAACCTGTTAGGTCTTCTTCAGGCAAGACACAAACAAATAGGACAATGAGAATTAACAAGTTTGTCACCTAGCTTTGATCTCTTCAGCACAAGGTAGGTGTTGAATGAAAATGAGGCTGTTAGAAGGGGGATAATGTGTGAATCAAGGTTGTAATGATGATAGTTATATTAATGATAGGAATACTAATAAAGGTCAGAATATTGAAAAAATAAATTAAGACAGGATTACTACTACTTTTGGTGATGATAAGGGAATAGCAGTTGTTGTTGTATGGGAGAAAGGAGAGTGGGTTAGAAGATTCTTAAAAACAGCATGGTTGCAGTGGCAACAGTCTTCGTGGCGATGGCGATGATGACGTTAATGCTAGTGGTGGTAAGATCAATACTAGCAATAGTGTTACTGATGATGCTGATGATTTCCACCTGCAGTCGTCTCACTTTGCAACTACTTCTCTTTGACTATACTCTGTGTCATTATTATGTTTGTGAATAGTCTGCATGTCATTGTAGAATAACTTTACAGTGCAGAGTTGATATGCTGAATCGTCAGTATGAATGACATGTGTTGAAATTATGTATGCATGACAAGGACAGACTGCAAAGTAGGCCTTTTGTTTCGGTCTAGTTGCAAAGTGAGGCAACTGCAGGTGAAAATGTAAACAAATTTGAAATGTTAGTGATAGAGCACCGCCAAAAAACATAGACAAACAAATCACAAGACAAAATATGATGATGAGCGTTTCAACCACTTAGGTCTTCTTCAGGCAAGATACAAAAAACACACAGGACAACAAAAATGAACGAGCAGTCACTTATCTTCATCCACTTCAGCGCAAGAAAGGCGTTGATTTAAGGTGTTTTGTATCTTGCTTGAAGAAGACCTAAGAGGTCGAAACTGGTCATGCTTTGTCTTGTGATTCGTTTGTCTATGTTTTTTGGCAGTGCTCTATCGCTAACATTTAAAATTTCTTTTGTTTCAGACTCTTCTATATGGAAAGTTTCAAGGCAGCAAGCAAACAATTAATTTTAGTCTGTTCCTTAAAAAAAAAAAAAAAAGATAAGGAAACAGTGCGGTTACTGCCATATTTTTAAGCTGTTTCTACAAAAAGAAAAAGGGCAGCAACTCTTTTCCACACACGATTTATTTTTAGGTGGTCCTGTGAAGAGAGATTCAATGCAGTTAGTCATACACAGGTCATTTTCAAGCTGTTCTGTGAGGGGAAAAAGGCAAGACAGACACTGTCATGCAGACCATTTGTTTTCAGGGCATTCTGGCAAAGGAAGAAAAACAGGTTGTGACTGTCCTCGACTGGGTGTGTTGTCATGCTGTTGTTCTGGGGGGGGGGGGGGGGGGGGGGAGACGGTGCCATAACTGATCAGCGCACAGCTGATTTCCAAGCTGCTTTGTGAAGGAAAGATTCTGTAACTGTCATACATCCATTTTGTTTTCGGGCTGTTCTCTGTTCACAAGTTGTTTATTTTGTCCATGAAGGACACATTGCAATGTCACATCCTAAAATACAGTGTCAAATACAATAGAATCAAATCAGATTAATAAGCTTCTATAAACAACAAATTTAACGAAAATGCAGGACAGTATTTGTGCACACCACTGGTTGCAAGAGAGTCGCTCCCCCTGTGATGAGGTAAGCCAGTAATTTGATCATACCTATAAACTTTTGATTGTTCAATGAAAAAAGAAAAAAAAAGAGGTAAATTTCATCACATGCGGAAATTGTTTTCAGAGTGTTCAATACAGAAAAAGAGGAAGTCAGCAATGCACACTGTTCTCAGGTTGTTGTTTGAAGATAGAGTGAGCCAGTGATCAGATCATGCACACACTTTGTCTTCAGGCTCTTCGATGAAGAAGATGAGGCAGTCATTTTCATCATGAGCACACAATTTGTTTTATGTAGAAGGTGGCAAATCTGTGCTTTCATCATGCTCACAATTTTTTTTTTTTAGGCTGTTCTATGAGGAAAGAGGCAAGGCGGTAAAACAGCAACCCATCGTCTGGCAGAGTGGCAGGCTGGTCTCCGCCATACAGACTGACAGCAGTTCTTCTGGCGTGTTTCTCCTGATGGTGAGAGGGGGTGGATCTGTTTTTGTACCTACAGGTCAATGAACACTGATGCTCCAGTTCTGTGGCTTTCTTTCTTTCTTTCTTTCTTTTTATTGAAATAAGTTCATACAGTACAACACTTTAGAAAATAGATTAAAAAAGGAAGCTTTTCTTTCTTTCTTTGTCTGCAATTTGTGCAGTGTGTGTGTGTGTGTTTATGTATGTGTGTGTGTGTGTGTGTTTATGTATGTGTGTGTGTGTGTGTGTGTGTGTGTGTGTTTGTGTATGTGTGTGTGTGTGTCTGTGTGTGTGTGTGTGTGTGTGTGTGTGTGTGTGTGTGTGCCAGTTCTATGGCTTTCTTTCTTTGTCTGCAATTTGTACAGTGTGTGTGTGTGTGTGTGTGTGTGTGTGTGTGTGTGTGTGTGTGTGCGTGCGTGCCAGTTCTATGGCTTTCTTTCTTTCTTTGTCTGCAATTTGTACAGTGTGTGTGTGCGCATGCGCACGTGTGTGTGTGTGTGTGTGTGTGTGTGTGTGTGTGTGTGTGTGTGTGTGTGCCAGTTCTATGGCTATCCTTCTTTGTCTGCAATTTGTGTACTCTGTGTGTGCGTGTGTGTGTGTGTGTGTGTGTGTGTGCATGCACGTACCTTTTGGTCTAAAAAAAAGTGTTCACATTTTTGGTATTACCCACCATATAATCATGTGACATTGTGCTGAATCGCACACCATATGACATTGTTCTGCTATAGTTTCATATCTCTGTTATGAGATTTTTGTCCCTACTTACAGTTTTCTTCTGAAATTGTGTACTTGTAGTTTTTTTTTCTTTTCTTTTTTTTTTTTTTAACTTTTTTGCCTTTTTTCAAGCTTTTTATCTCTCCCTTGCGTGCCAATTCCCCCAGAATGCCATGGCCGTTCTCAACGGCATGGACTCTCAAGGATCAAGCAGGACCAGGTTCCCCAGTTCCGCGGACTGGTTCTCCACAAGCTGACCCATTCGGCGTCTCCTCCGCCCATGGATCAGATCCACTGCGACATGCCTGGCTGTCTGGAGAGGAGCCAGGAGAAATCGGCATGCATCGTCTGCGGTCGCTGGTGCCATCATTCCCATTTAACTGGTTTCCCACATGTCAGTGGAAGGCGGGAGGAGTTTTTGTGCATAGGGTGCAAGAGTCGCTATGGTGTCTGGTAAAGGTGGGGGCGAGGGTGTATTTGCAGTCTGATTCCAGTGGCACCTTCAGTGTGGTTGGAATCCCCGTCTTTGAGGAAATTCTGTGCTGAAAATGTTCTGTATTCTGCGGTTAGCTCTTGTTTCTGTCCCACCCACCCCCACCCCACCCCCGCCCTTTTTTTTTTTTTCTTCTCTTTTTCTAATTCTTTCTGTCATCACGCCGTTTTGGGAGTTCTTCCATCGCAGCCCCCTTTCATCTTCGTGTTCTCTGGAACTTCTTTGCCTTTTTAAGGAATTGGTGGTTAGGCTGGCATATCATTCTTCTTTTAAGTTGCAGTTTACAGATGCGGACTACTTATTGGCAGTCTTGTAGTAGTTTGCTAGTTTGTTTGCACATGTTTTGATGTACTGTGAATGTGGTTATATAATCATATTTGTATTGTAGTTCTTTTGGGGTTTTTTGTCTTTTTAAATTGCCTTGTTGAAATTGGCAGAATGCTCAACATTAGAGACATAAGCAGGGTTTGTTGCCACATGTGGATATGATTATGCCTGCTTTTCCCGTACATGGTGGTATTTAGGGGCTTAAGAGATGTTTTGATGTGATTTCTGTCTTGATATGCTTCGCAAATTTGGAATACCACACTCAAAATGTCAAAATGCTACCGTTTGTGCTTTTGAGGCTGTGACAGCTCTGTGTATTGCTATCCTTGTGGCAGTGACTGTATTGTTATTCCCTTGGAAATGCCTATATTGTTTAACCTGTGGGAATGCATGTACTGCTGTCCCAATAGGAATGCCAGTACTGCTGTCCTTGCAGGAAATCCGTATTGCTATTGCAGAGGAATGTCGGTATCATTAATTCAGCAGGAATGCCTGTGTTGCTATCTCTGCAGGAATGCCTGTGTTGCTATCATTGCAAGAATGCCTGTGGTGCTATCCCTGCAGGAGTGCCTGTGTTGCTATCTCTGCAGAAATGCCTGTGTTGCTATCATTGCAAGAATGCCTGTGGTGCTATCCCTGCAGGAGTGCCTGTGTTGCTATCTCTGCAGGAATGCCTGTGTTGCTATCATTGCAAGAATGCCTGTGGTGCTATCCCTGCAGGAATGCCTGTGTTGCTATCCCTGCAGGAATGCCTGTGTTTGCTATCCCTGCAGGAATACCTCTGTTGCTATCCCTGCAGGAATGCCTGTGGTGCTACCCCTGCAGGATTGCCCGTGGTGCTGTCCTGCAGGAATGCCTATGGTGCTATCCTTGCAGGAATGCCTGTGTTGCTAACCTGCAGGAAATACCTGTGTTGCTATCCCTGCAGGAATGCCTGTGTTGCTATCCCCGCAGGAATGCCTGTGTTGCTATCCCTGCAGGAATGCATGTGGTGCTATCCCCGCAGGAATGCCTGTGTTGCTATCCCTGCAGGAATGCCTGTGGTGCTATCCCCGCAGGAATGCCTGTGTTGCTATCCCCGCAGGAATGCCTGTGTTGCTATCCCTGCAGGAATGCCTGTGTTGCTATCCCCGCAGGAATGCCTGTGTTGCTATCCCTGCAGGAATGCCTGTGGTGCTATCCTTTGAGGAACGCCTGTGTTGCTATCCCTGCAGGAATGCCTGTGTTGCTGTCCCTGCAGGAATGCCTGTGTTGCTGTCCCTGCAGGAATGCCTGTGTGCTGTCCCTGCAGGAATGCCTGTGTTGCTATCCCTGCAGGAATGCCTGTGTGCTATCCCTGCAGGAATGCCTGTGTTGCTGTCCCTGCAGGAATGCCTGTTGCTGTCCCTGCAGGAATGCCTGTGTTATTATCCCTGCAGGAATGCCTGTGTTGCTGTCCCTGCAGGAATGCCTGTGTTGCTATCCCTGCAGGAATGCCTGTGTTGCTATCCCTGCAGGAATGCCAGGGGCTCTTTCAGAACAAACAGAAACATGCCTTCTGGAAATTCTGTGCTAACACCTTCCTGTTTTCTTTGGCTCTTTTTGGCCCTGCTTGTTGTCTGTGTTTCTACTGTTGTCCAGCCTTTATGGACCGTTCTCCTGTCTTTGCTCAGGAAACTTTGTCCTCTCTTTTTTGGCGTGTTGTTTTACAGATCACAACATACAAGATGCCACTTTTTTGTGGTGTGATCTGGCAACAAGGTAATTACAATTGTACACACTGTCCAAAGTGGACACTACTAGCTATCCATTCAGCTGTTTCTGTTTGTCCCACATCCACTTCTTTTTTATGTGTTTTTGTGACAGTGAAAAACTGTTTCATTGTTTTAATTTTTTTTTTTTCCTCTTTAACTGGAATCCAAAAACCTCAGCAGAATGATGGGTGCTTTCAGCTTGGCATCATCTTACCTGCTTCACAGACGTCAGTAGTTCAGCGACTTGCCATTGATTGTATTCTGTTTTGTTGTCGGTTACTTTTTCAGGATGCAGAGATGCACACTGTGCCGATTTTGTTGTTTGTTGTTACTACCGGTTGCAATTTCTTCCTATGTTGTTGTTGTTTGTTGTGTTCGTCCATTGAATCAACGAGGACCACTGGAGTCATCTAGGGGGGGAGGGGGGGGAGGGATGAGATGGTTTGTGCAAATGGCAGGTGGCTGATCAAGCTGATGTGTGCACGGAATGTGTGGTGACAGCTTGGGCAGGCAATGTGGGAGACCTGCTCTTGCTTGCTGGTGTAGGCTTTCCTTGCCTGTCTCTTTTGTTGCGCTACATAATTTGGCTCCTTTCTGGATAGAGAAGCACCATCTAGCTTGATCCATAGCAGTTTGTTCCCATGTATCAGGCTTGATATTAAACGCTTTCAAGGATGTTTTGAGAGTGTCTTTGAAGCGTTTCTTCTTACCTCCATGGGAACGCTTTCCGTGTTGCAGCTCACCATAGAAGAGTCTCTTGGGTAGCCGGTGGTCTGGCATGCGAGCTACATGACCTGCCCATGGAAGCTGAGACAGCATTGGGATGGGGTGGATGTTCAGCAGGCCTGCTTGGTCGAGCACCTCTCTGTGTCTGGGATTTTGTCCTGCCATTTTATGTTTGACAATCTTCTGAGGCAGGTTGTGTGGAAGTGATTCATCTTATTGGTATGCCATTGGTACACTCTCCATATTTTACATGCATGGAGGAGTGTGTGGAGAAACAACTGCTCTGAACACCTTCAGCTGGTGTCAAGACTGATGCCTCTTCTATTCCAAACATTGGTATATAGTCAATGCCTGTGTAGTCAGTGTGTGTAGTCAGTGTTCCTATGTTACTCCAAAGTCAAGAGTTTCATGTTCTGCTGTGTAGGGTCACTGACTTGCTTTCTTGTTGTCACAAGCCCAGTTGTTTCACAACTCACACGGCATAGTGAGCATGGGCTGGGATGGTGACTCACTGCACCAGTCACAGGGGACAAAGCTGAGCCCAAGTCGTTGCATGTACATTTACACTGTACCTGCCTTGAGTGTCTGTGCTGGCAGTGGATTTTGTTTTCCAAGCAGGAAAGGATGTGTGACTTTGTTCTTTGTCAGGTTGTCTTTGGCATGTGCTTCACTGTGGTCTGGACCGTGATGGAGGAGGTTTTGGTTTGGCCAAGTGACTGCATGCTGCTGCAGTTGTTAAGTACAGACATTCTGGCCAAGTTATACTGAAAAGTGACCGTGCTGGATGCTGTCTGTCTCAGGGAATTTCTCCAACCGTCCTACCCAAAAACAGAATTTGCCTTGTAGGTGAACGTTGTAAGCATGTCAGTGCGTCTGAGGGTCAGAGTGTTCCTAAGAACATTCAAGATGTTCCAGTATGAATGCCAGATTGTTTGTAAAAAGAGTCCAAAGGGATTAGCATCTCTGAGGATGTCAAGGTTTTTTTTTCTGGAATATGTTTTGACAAATCTGAAGAGGCCATGTGCACAGCTAAATCATTGCTTTCATCTATCTGTGTAGCCAGCATGAAGCAACGAACGCTATTTGCATATGTTCAGTGTCCATGTCAACACATCAGTGTTCCTGTGTACATATCAGTTTAGAGCTTTGGCTCTATGTGTTCAAGCGTTGTTGTGTATATACACAATCTAGTCTGTACAGGTGCGAATGTACATGCTGTGTGCACAAATGAACATATTTTCCATTCCAAATTCATGTTAATGTCAGGTAAAACAAGACTGCCCCATGCATTTGAACTTTCTGATGCCATGGGTGATTTGGCAGCATTACTTTCTTTATTTTTTGTGTGCACATATACACTCGTCTGTGTGTGTGTCTGTGTGTGTGTGTGTGTGTGTGTGTGTGTGCACGTGTGTGTGTGTGTGTGTGTGTGTGTGTGTGTGTGTGTGTGTGTGTGTGTGTGTGTGACTGTCTACCTGTGTGAGCGCATACACATACGCACAGATGGCGGTTTCTGCTGTTTTAATGTTGAGCTTTTTGAATTATCTCATGTAATTGATTCAGTTAACAAATATATTAATCTGTTCAATTTAATGGCAATATTCTATTTTTGAAACCAAGCAACATTTTTGACAGTATGAGAACTCATTTCAGAACAGGTTCACAAAAAAAAAAGCCACACACACACACACACACACACAAGAATAGACCGATGAGTAATTACACCAAATAAAATGTGTGTTTCTTCAGAAAAATGCGTTTCCAAACTGTTTTCAGCAAATAGACTCATGGAACTTTTTTGACAACAGAAAATGGTATTGTTTCCGCTCATTCTTTTGTTATTTCCCCCCTGGTTGCAATGTTTGGCTAATAACTGACTGTTCACATTTAAAGTGGTAAAGGAAAATGCGTGTGGAATGCACCTGTAATATATTTGTAATTAGTTCCCAGTTTGTTTCTGAGAAAGAAAGGGGATGGTGGTGGTATTTTTTTTAAAACCCTTCATCATAATCTTTTTTCCTGTCACACAAGAGCTGCAGGGGAAATGACACAGTGTGTTCAGATTAAGTAAGGCTCTCACATGTATTTGTATTCTTACACTCCGTTTTCAGAAACAGATAAATATTGACAACCATGTGAAAATTACCCATCCTAAAGTTGGCCAGTTGAAAGACACTTGCAGAAGAACCAGGGGAAAGATAGGGGCAGACCAGTGATCCCCCGCCACCAACCCACCCACCCCACCAGAACAATCTGTGGGGAGAGAAAAGAGAAATAAGAAGGGGGGGGGGGGGGAGGTGAAACTATCTTTTCATCTCCTCTGGCATTTCAAGCGCTAGTCAAATCCAATCCTTGCCTTGCTGGACAAAATGCTCAAGCTGTACCTGAGAGTGCCTGTGACAAACAGCCGCAGTAAATCGTTGGATGTAGAACTAGTTTAGCGGTCTTCCTTTCTCTCTATGTCATTGACTGGCACTCTCATGGACAGAAAAAAGAATTTAGCTGTGCTCAGTGATGACCAGGGAAGGACTTCAATGCTGCACACACACACACACACACACACACACACACACACACACACACACACACGCACACACACATACACACACACACACACACACACACACACACACACACACACACACACACACACACACACACACACACACACACACACACACACATACACACACACACACACACACACACACATACACACACACACACACACACACACACACACACACACACACACAGCTCTTTGATTGTCCCATTCCCCCTCATCACCACCCCATCCCATGTGGAAGAGATTGCATAAATTCAAAACAAGTCAGTGAAAAGTGAGTTAAAGCAAACATCCAGTTACAGTAACAACAAGAATCACATCACTGAAGTGTTTAATTAATGGCAGTGCCAAAACTACAGTCATATTCAATAAACAGAATTTAAACTGCTGATGTCACAAGTTATATTTGAAAGGTTTAATCATTAACTATGCCAATGTGTCCATTGTCTTGTTTTAGCTGTGTACTACACTACAAGTAGATTCTTTGCTGTTATTATTTGTGATACACTGATTGTGTGATATGTGAGTGGGGGCAGTCAGTTGACCCATGTCACAGAAATCAGAAAACTGAAACACCTGGGCTATGTGACTCGAAGCAGAATCAAGGTCTGAATAGTGATGTTGTTTAAAAAAACTGCAACAACAACAACAAAACTTATGGGCCATTTGATCTTGAAACAGGAGCAAGATCCCTTTGCTTATCTGAAGGGGGAAAATGTGTGCGACATGACCTTAAAACGGAATCAAGTCTTTTTTTTTCTTTTTTTTTTTTTTTTTTTCACATATGCAGGCTGATACTCCTGCAGACACTTCCTGTATAGACAGGCAAGGACTAATCCCATCTACCCAACAAAGGGAGTGGAGTTTTGTGTGTATGACCGTTTTTTTACCCCGCCATGAAGGCAGCCCATACTCCATCTTCGGAGAAGGTGCATGCTATGGTTAATGTGTCATCCATACCATTGGCCAAACTGGCCTTCACTTCCGAAAGTTGGTGATGGGATTTTACGTGTGTGAAAGATGTTATGCGTGCGTTCACACACGGAACCTTGATTTATAGTCTTATTCGAAGGACTGTATGGGAAATGGAGTCAGAACCAATGTTAACTCTGAGGAAAAATCTCCCTGTACCAAAACAGCCAGGCGGAGATTCGAACCTGCAGCCCCAAGATTATGAGTCTGGTGCTTTACCCCTAGGCTATTCCGGCCCCCGAATCAATTCTAAACAGCTACTTCATTTCAGTTTCAAACTATTACAGACTCTTTTGATGAACTATATGGACCAACCAATATCATAAGAAACTGTTGGAGACACTTTGGTATGTCAACATATGCATAACCCCAGTGTACGGGGAGGTCAAAACAAACTCTATTCTGATACTTGGTAGGTGAACAGACAATTAGTGACTGATCAGACTTTTTTTCCGGCTAATATTCTGACCCTGTTTAGAGAGGTCTGTACCAGCTTGGCCAGATTTACACCCCACCTTGTTGTATCCACCCCTCCCCATCCCATCTCCTGTCTCTCTGTCTGTCCCTCTCTCCCTGTCCACAGCAATGCAGCAGCAGCAGCAGCATGGCTCTATGAAGTCCCATGAACTGTTCAGGTGCTAGTGGAAGAGAACAGACTGTCTGCACACCAAGAATTAAGGCACCAAGGCCTTGCTTAAGAAATCAAGCATTTATAGAGTAGCACAATTAAATTGTTTTGAGAATTTCTGTTGCGTCTGCAAGTTGATTCTCCTCATTTTTTTTCTATCATATGGCCATTAAGGTTCAAGCTGGGTGGTTCCAAGCAGACAAATTAAAATCAAAGGAATGGGATTATTTGGGTTCTTTGAGCTGGCCAAAGACAGGGTCACGGGTGAGTGCAAAGGCCTGAAATGTGACGTCAGCTAAGGGAGAAAGGTCATGTATTTGAAGATTGTGATTTCATTGGTGAAAATCACCAAACAACGAAAATAATTGGTGGGGGTTTGTTCTATAGATCAGTTTCAGTTTAACATTAAACGCTGGGCTCAAATTCATGGCAGGCCTCAAAACGCTTACATGGATGATTCAGTGTTTTAGTGCAAAATTGTAACTGTGGGCCTGTGTGTCTCCTCCCATGCCTTGATGGCAAAATACAGTGATAGAGAAGGAGAGGAGGCAGAATAGTTGAAGGGGGGGGGGGGGGGGGGGGGGGGGGAGTATGGAAACACTACAAACAACTGATCAGCAGTGAAATCTCACAACTGGAGGGGAGGGGAGAGATTAGGGGTGGAGGTGACAGGCATGACCACACCCAACCTTCAGCTGTTGACAAACTAACCACAGGAGCGAGAGAGCAGAGGAGAGCCAGGGAGGGGACAAGAGGGAGGGATGGCGGACGTGGCTGACGGTGGAATCTGTCAGGTCTTATCTTAAAGTCGAGGGTGGACATGCGCTATAATTTGCATGCATGCCCACCCCCTTCCCCCCTCCTCTCCCACCCTCATGAAAGTCAGGAGAGGAGGGGGGGGGGGGGGGGGGGGGGGGGGGGGGGGGGGGGGGGGGGGGCAGCTGCAGATCGGTGTGTGCAGCTGTTTTGAGGATGACACAAAAATCACTCTTTGTGAACGTTACTAAAAATGGTCACAGCTGCATCCCCTGCTTCCCATGTTGCTACACCACAGCGTACGATACCAATCATCCAGGCTTTGCTCTCGGGTCTTCTTTTTTCTTTCTTTCTTTCTGCGTACACAGGCTGATACTCCTGTGGACACTGCCTGTGTAGACAGGCAGTGGAGTTTTGTGTGTATGACCCGTTTTTTTTTTTATCCTGCCATTAAGGCAGCCATACTCCATCTTCAGGGAAGCTGCATGCTATGTGTAACGTGTCATCCATGCTAACAGCCAAACTGGCCTTCTCTTCCGAAAGTTGGTGATGGGATTTTACGTGTGTGCAAGATATTGTGCGTGTGTTCACACACGGAACCTCGATTTATAGTCGCATTCGAAGGACTGTATGGGGAATGGAGTCAGAACCATGTTAACTCTGAGGGAAAAATCCCCCTGTACCGAAATATGAACCCACAACCCCAGGATCACAAGTCCGGCGCTCTATCAACTGAGCTATTGCGGCCTCGGCTATCGGGTTTGAAGACTGTCTTCCCGTCCCAGCTCACTCCCTCTGCAGCTACCCCAGCTTCATTTGTGCCATCTTACTCTGTATTACACATCATATGCGCACATACACGCGCCATGGTTTAACCTCAGCATGAACATAAGATAACGCAGAGTCATGAGAGTGTGTGATTCTACTGCACTGGTTGGCTTTTCAGCTGAATCTTACAATTAATGTCTCTCATGGTAACGTAGTGGTTTGACTGTAATTAGTTATGGCTAATTATTCTAATTTGGAGATTGTTCACTCTTTGAAAGTTCAAGTCTGACGTAAGCAGGATACCAAAGGTCTTCTTTCCGTAGAGTGTCCACAATCATCAAGTTGATTATTCTGATCCTGTCGTGTGTATGACCGTTTTTCTTTTTGTCTTGGTCTGTAATGTTTTTGGTGTAGTCGGTGGTCGAGTGGTGGTGGTGGTTGTGGCTCATTCACTCAAGGGAACAATCAGGGACTAGAGTCTGATTGGTTTATTTACTACAGTACACACAGCAGGGGGAGCAAGCCATTTAAGGCACTGTGTGTGGCCTCTCTGATGTCGTCGTGTCTACGCCAGGCTTCAAAAAACGCCCGGTTTCCGTTCGACAAGGCTTTTTTTTTGTTCAGGCACGGACCACGACTTCCGGTTTTGTGGCTATACGCACGGCCGGTGTAAATTTACTCTTGTACGCACCCTATAACACACACCCCTTGCTTTTGAACGCAATGTCCCCATTGCTTCCAAATATATTCTTTTGCTAATGTTGAAATTAGTTTTCCGACCCGAACGGGTTAACATTAACAATGAATGATAGAGAATTTACTCTGGGAGTAGACTAACAGTTAGCCTCCTCTCCCAAAGTACAGTCAGTATAGTATGGAGAGCATTGACGGGATTTGTTATGGGTGAACAGATAATTGATATCTCTTTGTATGAGATGATAGCAGAACTACTACCTTGAGCAAGTCCATGTGGGCCTATCTAACTAAAGTAACCTTCACTTGCTTCCCTTAACTGAAGTTTTTTTTTGTTCTTTCTCGAAATGTTGTGCCCCTTGATATAGTCAGACACATTCTCACCAAAACTGTCATGGTACAACCCACTCTGCTGCCGGGTACTGAGGTGACTTATTCGCAGATGGTCCTTTGGCTGCAATCCTGCCACTTCTGCGAATCGGTAGCTGTGCCTCTCCAGGGACATCTGATCCACCCGCCACAGCACTGGAAGCAGGTTGTGGAATGGTTGGGGTTGTGCGATTTCCTGGGATCAAGATCCACTCGTCATCGCTGTCTTCGTCACTCTCTGGGCACCGGTACCTGTACTGAAGAGGTTGTGTATCCTCTCGTCTCTCTGCAGGAAACTGGAGTGGGGTCTTTGCAGGGAGGATGTCTGCCCGGTTCAGGGTCATCTCCTTGCCACCTTTGTAGGGGCGAACAACATAGACTGGGAGTGCCTTGAACGGCTGAGTGGTTACTACATAGAGGTCAGGGAGCCATCTGTCCTGGATCTTTCTCCTCCCAACCCCTCGGCTCTTGATGTAAACGAGATCCCCAGTTGTAAGCGACATATCCTTGCTCTTCAGCTCAACCACTCTTTCTGCTGTTTTCTCAAGTCTGTCTGTGCTCGCCTGTGTGTAGTTGTAGGGTTACTCTTGTCCTGATCCTGTCGGCGAAAGCCACGTGTAGTCGGTGGTCGAGTGGTGGTGGTTGTGGCTCATTCACTCAAGGGAACAATCAGGGACTAGAGTCTGATCGGTGTTGTTTATTTACTACAATACACACAGCAGGGGAGCAAGCCATTTAAGGCTCTGTGTGTGGCCTCTCTGATGTCGTCGTGTCTACGCCAGGCTTCAAAAACGCCCGGTTTCCGTTCGACAAGGCTTTTCTTTTTTTTTGTTCAGGCACGGACCACGACTTCCGGTTTTGTGGCTATACGCACGGCCGGTGTAAATTTACTCTTGTACGCACCCTATAACATTGGCAAAGAAGTCTTGAAGTTCTGCTGGAGGAAAGAAGACATGAAGCCAGACACACTGAAATTCAGACTGTACACTCTGCATACTATATACAAGGACCATCCGTTGGGGAAAATTTAGCCAGAAGTTTTGAAGCTTGCTTCTTTAGTGATATAGGAGTACTAACGCGAGGGGGACATTTTTACATTGAGTGACGAGGCTTTAGGTGAAACTGAAAAAGAAGAGGGTTGCAGACCACAGACAAGAAAGCATTGAACCTTTTGTATTCGCAAGCACATAACTAAACTAACGATGCTCAAATACTTGAAAGAGAGAGAGAGAGATAGGGAAGGCTGGGGGGTGGGGGTTATAATGTTCTGTTGAGGTAAATGTGTTTAACATATCAAAGGCTTGCAACCTACGGCAGCTGGGTAGTTCTGGCCACATTTTTTGTGGCTAACACAGCAATGTGACGGCAAGCAAGCAAGCAAGCAAGCGCGCACACACACACACACGCGCGCGCGCGCGTGCGTAGGCGTGTACAAAGACATGCCAGAGTACAATTTCTTCCCAAATAAAAAGATTATCACACATGCACACGTGTGTGCACTCTCTCTCTCTCTCTCTCTCTCTCTCTCTCTCTCTCTCACACACACACACACACACACATTCAAAAATCGAGTCAAGAACCACATTTCCTCAAGGCGGTGACAAAAAGAAATTACGAATCTAAGACAGCTTGAAGATACTGTGTTCTCGCAGCTTTGGTCTTAAACCACAGCTACTAACCATACTTTTCCCACCTTATGTTCCCCGACAATGGATTTCAGAGTTAGCCTTTTTATAACTCTTGACCAAAACTGGCGATGCTTCCCCCTTACACACCCGCCCTAACCATCCCTTCATGTCTACCACTTATATACAGGTCAGAGTTCGGGGCTACAGCAAAGGTCGAGTAGTAAGAACAAAGTTTGAACAGACGACAGTCGCCCTGGCTCTGTTGGGGAAAAAAATTGTTGAATGTGAAAAGGATGGTTTAATCCTGGAAATTTGGGGTCAGTAAATTAGTTGAACGCCACATGTCGGCAAAAAATAGCAGAATGATGCATAAGGTGTGGATTTCTTATGCTTTACGCCATTGATAGGGCACTAGGGTTTGGGAGTGAAAAGTGTAGCAGACGACAGGAAAATGAAGGGTCATGTGGATCATGCTTGCACAGAAAAAGAAACGGACATAGGACCTGCTTCAGAGCCAGGTATGGTATGGGTCAAGGGCTGGACTGTGCAACGAATGTGTTTTGGTATTGGCTGATCTGGTGGAAAAAGCCAAGCGCAGCTTAGAGTGCAATAGAGAATAATTAATAATTATAAGTTTAGGGGCCTAAACAGTAACCGTGGACTCGGACCTGACAAATAACTGGGAAGAGTGTGTGTGTGTGTGTGTGTGGGGGGGGGGGGGGTGTTTCGTTCGTTCGTGTGTGTGTGTGTGTGTGTAACCATATTTGCGTCAGACGCTGCGTGAAGTAGGCTTTGATGACGGTGTTTCGATTGGTTGTTCGTCCCTTCCCAAAAAGCAACGAAGAAGTCATGAGCAGAACATGATCATTCACAATGGCTGTGCAAATTGCAGCTTGTTTACGGGATCTCACTCGTGTGTGTGTGTGCGCGCGCGCGCGCGCGCGTGTGTGTGTGTGTGTGTGTGTGTTTGGTATGTGTGTGTGTTATCGTCGTTGTTGTAGTTGCTGCAGCTGTTGTTGCTGTCGTTGTTGTTAGTTGATTCCTAAAGACCAAACATACCCAGACCAGTACCGCTCAAAAAATCCATTGGGCAGAGCGTACGGAAAAGAAATCTCTGTCATGTATGCCTACTGTATTAGGATTTGAACATCGGACCTACTCTTCTTTCTATACTACATCTCCAACCACCGACCTACTGTCTCTCGACGTCACCACATGCGGTTGGTTGTTGCTTGAATTTCTTTCTTTCTTTCACTTTTTTCGCTTTCTTTCTTTTTTTTTTTTTTTTTTTCTTTTTTTTTTTCCCTTCCGTTTTTTTTTCACGGGGGAATGGGCACGTTGTTTGTGCTAAATCAGCCATACTCTCCCACGTAGGTTGAATTAAGTGCGTGTGCACGGTTAATTTTTACCGTTGAAAAGCACCGAAGACAAATATGGGGGACATACCGGAAGCTAAGTTCTTTGCGCGGGATCAATTAGTCCGGGAACACTGAGAGAAGCTTTTTGGCAGGTTAACATAAAATCGTGATCATCAAGACATCGATCCGTAATCACAGTCGCATGACGATATGTTACGGATCGTGACCCATAATTTCATATCGTGGAAATCATTGGCGGATGCTTAATTATACTTATAATGTGCATGCTCTAATTTGGCTCTTTTTTTTTTCCTTTTGTTTTGTTTTGTTTTTTTGTCTCCAGTGAGTCTAGGCGGATTTTGATCTCTCTCTCTCTCTCTCTCTCTCTCTCTCTCTCTCTCTCATTGTTTTTTTTTTGTTTCTCTCTCGCTCTCTCTCTCTCTCTCTCATATTATCTCTCTCTGGAAATTTTTGTTTCGCTCTCTCGACGCGAATATTTTAATTTTGTTTCTCTTCTCTATCCTCTCTCGACTCCTCTCTCTCTTCCTCTCTCCTCTCTACCTCTCTCGCCTATCTCCTATCCAAAATGTTTCTCTCTTCAACGTGTTTATCTCTCTCTCTCGCTCTCTCTCTCTCGCTCTCTCTCGCTCAATCTTTCTCTAGGATTCTTTTAGTTTCAAGCCGAATAACCTTGGTTATTTTAGTCCATACGGTCTCCAACACCACACAGGCGGCGGGACTGTTTGTTTTGGGCGTGTATTGTTTTCTGTAAAGAAAAGTACTTGGTACTTGTTTCCTGAAGGAAGGGGGGGGGGGGGGGGGGGCGGGGGGGGGGACACGGGAGGGGGGGGGGGAACCAGGGAACGAGTGGGGGGAAAGTACGAGGATGGGGGCGGGGGGGGGGGGGGGGACGAGAGAGGGGAGGGGGATAACGGGAGGGGGGGGGGGGGGGGGGGGGGAGTGGGGGACGGGACGAGGTAGGGGGGGAAAAAAGGGGGGGACGAGGACAACGAGATACTTTTTTGTGGTGGTGGTGCTTCTCTGTGTGTGTGTTGTGTGTGGTGTTTTCCTTCAAAGCTCCGATTTAGAGTGATCCCCACCAGCTCACTGTGCACTTCTTGCCGTCCCCCCCAGCACGTGAAAAGACCAAACCCCAGTGCATGCAGGGCTTGCAAGCAAAGAAACAATTCTGTGACGATGCAGGCATCTCATCACGACGGAATTTGTTTGATCAGCTGTTGCTCCAGGTTGCAAAAAAAATGTGTGAACTGCATTGTATAGGTTTAATAAGTCATATTCTGCTATGTACGCACACATCCACACATAAAATCTCTCTCTCTCTCTCTCTCTCTCTCTATCTCTCTCTCTCTATCTCACACACACACACACACACACACACACACACACACACAAAGGCGCGCGCGCGCGCGCACACTCACACTACACATACACATACACACGCCAAAGAGAAGAGAGAGAAGCATGCATGCAGTCCTAATTTAGTGGTGTTCGGAAGTATGTGTGTGTGTGATTGCATGATGTTGATGTGCATAAAACAGCTAGAGATGGTGGAGAAAGAATGGGGGGGTAGACAGAAGACAGCTATGATGATAGCCCAATGACCTATTCCTCAAGTGTGTGCACAGGAAGAACAGAAAGTGGG
>JADBJO010009070.1:80000-87958 GCA_016801955.1 Conus betulinus
ACAGACAGACAGACAGACAGACAGATGTACGCACACACACACACACACACACACACACACACACACACACACACACACACACTGAAAGAGGAGGTGAAGGAGGCGGGGTGTGGAAAGATGATAGGAGGAGTGGCTACGGGATGGACAGACGGACAGACAAATGACAGAAAGAGATTGGCAGAGGCCGAAACGATGGGGGTCATGGGGTCATGGGGCGAAGGTCAGGAGGGAGCAGGGTAGGTGTGGGAAGGAGGTTCATTGTGACAAACCATGCCGTGACGATATTCAGTTACTTCATTTCGTGGGAAGTGAACAAACTTGACCATGGCCATACTCAATCATTCGTTGTCGTTGTTGTTGTTGTCGTACCCTGGCTAAAAGACTCCAGGGATCATCCAGTCAGCTGAAGTACTTTGAACACTATGGTACAAATGCATCAGTTGGGGATGAGAACATTACGTGTGCGACCGTTCTTGATTACCCCTCCACATGGGCAGCCACATCCCGACTTCGGGGGGATTTTGGAGACTGATAATATTATGGTAGGAGCTTGTAACTGAAGACAATCCCCGAATAACGATGCAGAGCATAACAACATTTTGATGTAGCCTTGGTGTTCTAGCCTATGTCAATTGGCCTGACACAGCCGTAAGCCAAGGCGGAATTCAATCATTTTGGTTGTGAGGGTTATGAACAGTCTGGCTCACCCCGTTAATGCCACAACAAATCTTTTGCCTAAAACAGGTAATGAGCATGACCCCGCGCCTGCTAGGAAAAGTGTGGAAGACAAGCAGGGCACCCAGTCAGCAAGTGGCCTGTAAGGGGTATATCGATGTTGTTGTCGTACCCTGCCTAAAGGACTCCAGGGATCATCCGAACAGCCGAAGTATTTGAACACTATGGTACAAATGCATCAGCTGGGGATGAGAACATTACGTGTGTAACCATTTTTGATTACCCCGCCAGCTGGGCAGCCACACTCCGACTTCGAGGGATTTTGGAGACTGGTGGTGTTATACTAGGAGCTTGTCACGCCTGAAGACAATCCCCGCATAACTATGCAGAGCACAACAACATTTTAATGTAGCCTTGGTGTTCTAGCCGATGTTAGTTGGTCTGACAGGGGTCTTAAGCCAAAGCGAATATAAGGGGTATATAAGCAAGCTTCGAACATCCTTTTTTCCGGGGGGGGGGGGGGGGGGGGGGGTCCTTGTTTGTTCTTTGTGCTCTGTGCTGTCACATCTGCTAGGCGATTCGGTGTCGTAAGCAGCATTCGTTTGGAGTTATGGGCCGTGTATTTTTGTTTCCTCATGGGAGCAAGAGTTACTGTACCTGTTTGTTATTAACTGTTTACTGTTTTCTGCCTCATTTCTGATTTTCTTTCATTTCAATCAGATCGAGGTTAACTGTATTTGCTACTGTTCGTCCGTGTACTTGTCCGACTACATTCAGGTCGAAAAGGCCGTGCCAGTCTTGAATACATGTTAATTTGTGTTAGTTCATTTTTCCAGTTGTTGCTGTGTAGATGTGTCCAGTGCGGTGTAAATGAGCAAGCTTGCAACCATTGTACGAGTTCACTGCGAGTGTGGCATAGCAGTGGACGCCAGGGGAGAGGTGGCAGCTCTCCTTTGAGGGACACTGATGTGAGAGATCAGAGTCGGGCGGCGCAGACAACCTTCCAGCCATGCGGGTGACGGGGGGGTCTAGCCTGTGTCGCCGGGGGACGGCTCTTGGAGATGTGGGGGCGATTGGCGAAGGAGCGCTGCCTGACTGCGACTACCGTGGCCTGGAGAATAACCGTGCTGTTTTGAGGGGTGGCAGACACGGGGGGCACTCCTTAGGGGGTTGGGCTGAAAAATTGCCCTCTCGGCCGCAGTCAGCGAGCGCCCGCCGAATTTTAGGGGCTCGTGCAGCGCTCCAGCGACTTTCGTCCTGCTTCCTCCTTGAGGCGGCCTCACGCGGCACAGGACCATCGCCACCCGAGCATGAAAAAAGGCCGCCCGGTGGCCCTGAAGACAGCCTGATGATGTTTGGGGGACAGCAGGCAACACACACCGACGCCCATCGTCGGTCGATCAACAACTTAAAAGTGAACTAACGTTCAAGACCAACTTCACCAAACTTGAACCAGCATTCAAGAGGATAACGACCAGAATTGAGCCAACACGAGCTCTGGGAGACGAATACGACAACCCCCATTGAAACCTACCTACCACTGCCAGATGACAGCAGTTGCCACAAATATGTAGACATATGTCTGCAGGAACCTGTGTCCTTAAGGGCCACTGGCCGATAGGACGTTAATCTCACCCTTAACAGCTAACAACAAACAACCATTGTATTATATGCTTTTTTTTTTTTTTTTTTTTTTTTTTTTTGGGGGTGGGGTGTGGGTGTTCCTTGTTTGTTCTGTGTGCTCTGTGCTGTCACATCTGCTAGGCGATTCGGTGTCGTAAGCAGCATTCGTCTGAAGTTATGGGCCGTGTATTTTGCTGTCATAGGCAAGCAAGAGTTACCTACCTGTTTGTTCACTAAGTGGCATCAGATCAAGGCCTCCAGCCTCAAAGAAGGACGTTCTGCAAGGATGTTGTGGACCAGGTCAAAGTAGACACCATATCTGCATACAAATGCCATAGCTACTGAACGAACCTAAAATACGTTTTTATTGTCTATAGTTTTTTCTTGAAGACGGTCAGTGTTATCTCCTCATGTGTCACATGGCAATCTGCGAACGATTATTCTGTTTCTGTTTTACATAGAATGGAAATATTGTATTTGAAGAGTAGAGCACTGTTTAGTGGCTACAAACAAGATCAGAGTTCGGGAGTTGCCCTTTGAATCGATAAAAATCACCCATGGTCGCAAAGGTGGTTTGGTGTGTGTGTGTGTGTGTGTGTGTGTGTGTGTGTGTGTGTGTGTGTGTGTGTGTACAGCTCCCAGTCCATAGATACAGAGTATACCCAATGCAAACGCTAAAGATACCATTAACTCAAAATCGTATGGACCATCTCTCAGTGGATTAGCCCTCGGTTAAAACAAAGTATTGCACACAGATCCAGTCCATGATGCGAGTAGTTTCCGACTCTGCCAATGTTGTTACGTTTTCATCCGCATGCAATGCACCCTCCTTATGTCCTCCCATGTCTCTGTAGTTGGGTCCAAATCCCCCCAAATCCCTACGGCCCGGCAGTAGGTAGGGCAGAAATCTTCTTCTTCTTCTGCGTACGCAGGCTGATACTCCTGCGGACACTCCCTGTATACACAGGCAACCCATCTGCCCAACAAAGGAAGTGGAGTTTTGTGTGTGTATGGCTGGGTTTTTTTTTTTTTTATCCCGCCATTAAGGCAGCCATACTCCAGTTTTTCGGGAAAGGGTAGAAACCAAGGGAGCCTAAACCGAGCTAAGTATAACCATTCCACTGTCCTTGACACATAGCACTGAAGTAATTCATTCACCACAAATCCATGGGGATGGGGGGAAACCTGTTTTACTTTTTTCCCCCTTCTCTTAGACGCAGACCTCCATCTGTTTGAACGTGTGTGCTGGGCCGACCTTTGCCATCTGCTCTCATTCTGTGACTTGCAGTTGATCTTGACTGATCAAAGTGCCTGTCGTTGCGAAACATACACACACACACACGCGCGCGCGCGCACGCACACGCACGCACGCACGCACGCACGCACGCACACACACACACACACACACACACACACGGACACGGACACTCGCACGCACGCACACGAACACGCACACACACACGCACTGAAACAAATGCATGTGTATATGGAAAAAAAAAAAAATCATAAGCAAGCTAGACAATGCTGGGCACATAAACCAGAAAGGTCAAGGCCAAGGCAGAAAAGGATGTCTTTTTTTTTCTCAGAAGAAAATGGCGTTCTGTTCTGTTCACTGGTTTATTTAATGTCTTTCCCTAGGCAGATGATATCAGACATTTATTTGAAAACAAACAAACAAAAAACTCCACAGTCAATCTACCATCCATGTTAGTTGGCCTACTTCAAAACCCACATCTGGTGTATGCATATTTTACATAAGCGAAATATCCTAATGGTACACAAAATTGTTGATCCTTATAAAATAAATAAATAAATTGCAAACTGTAACTGCGAAATAACCATGGCAGTTTCAGCAAAATGGCGTACAAGAGATAAAATGACTGCGTCACTGGGCGGAAGGCGGGGGAAAGGGGGTTGGGGGGGGGGGGGGGGGGGGGGGGGGCGGACAAGGACAAGGAAGAAGGGGATAGGGGGACATAAAATTATGGCACTTGAGAGTAAAAAGAAAAGTGGGGGAGGGGGATTCTGAGAGCTTAACCGATCAGTGTTGTATGAAATTAGACTGTCGGGCCATCTGCATATACCTGACTCTAACCCTATCCTGATCCTAACACTAACCGATAACCATTCCCTAACCCAACCCGAACGCTCAAGAAATCCTGAAGTAAACACACACACACACACACACACACACACACACACACACACACACAGAGTTGATTCCCAATGAAAGGTGTCTATCTGTGCAGTTACCTCTGTCTAAAGGTATGAGCTGTGTGCACTGGTAACCACACATGTTCAGGACATACCTTTGACGTACACAGGTGTCCACGTTGAATCAGTTTCCTGACCTGTTCACTGAATAGCTATAAGAAGTCAGTTACCCTAGGACGTAGGGGATGCTTCATACTTCACTACTAAAGAAACTCTTTTTCAACTGTTTAAGATACAGATACATTAAGCAACAAACCAGTCTTCATAAACAGAACTGAATAACCCAGATTTTTTGTTCTTTTGTTGATTTTTACTGAAGGATTTTGTCCCTGATTTATGCTTGAGTTCCAAAGTGTTCTTCTTTCTATCGATGCTATGTTTGATGTACAGGTTTCTCTTTTAAATGTCAAGACCCTGAAGGTATATGGAGTTAGCGTTGCCTTACTTGAAAACTGTTTTTTGTCTTGTCTTTGTCTGCTTTGCTGGTTTGCCTACAGCAAACAGCACAAAACAGCCAGGCAAGAACTCTTACAGGCTGGCTTGTTGCAGAATCCATCGCTAGAGTTCTTTAAAGGGTGCAGTGGGTTTAAAATTTAGAAAAAACTGTTATGGGTGCAAAACTGTCCAAATTCCGAGGGAAAACGGTTCGCAAGCGATTAGCTGAAAGAGTAGCTGAGTGAGTGGGTGCCGGAGGGGGTTGGTGGGAAGATGGGTTGACAGGTTTGGGCTGGGAGGGGGGGGGGGGGATAGAGGTTGGAGAGGGGGATCGCGGAGTGAGGGGGGTGGGGTTGACGTGGAAGGCACTTTTCAGGTGTGGATGAAGTAAATCAAAATGTATAGTGTTGGTGTCCTCTTCTCGGGGACATAGCTTTCATCATACCTTGATGATTACGCAACGTTTGAACGTTATCAACACGAACACTGAGGCAGCGAGTACATTATCCTGTAACTGCAACAGTTGTAGGGCATTAACATACACGCTTCACTTTTTTTATCTTTTTAAGGACACGAATTTCGTGCAAAGGGGCGCGCGGCTTTATGACAATGCTGTTTGATGCAGTGTCCTCTTGTCAGGAGTGGGACGGACCCTAATTACATAACATTTTGTTGTACGTAGATATACTGGAATTACAGTTGTGTGGGTGCCTTCTCTACAAGTTTGAGATGGAATGGTTCAGATCAAAAGATGGGGGGGGGGGGGGGGGGGGGGGGGGGGGGGGGGGGGCAAAAAAAACAAACAACAAAACAAACAAAAAAAACAAACAAAAACAAAAAAACAACAACAACAACAACAACAAACTAGAACATTAACAAATTATTTGTATTGTGGTGAGATCCAACATATAAGCAACATTATCTTATCTTACCCTTATATTACACACACACACACACACACACACACACACACACACACACACCTCTATTTCTTTCTCTATACATACAATATATATATATATATATATATATATATATATATATATATATATATATATATATATATATGCTCTTACTGGACATACACCGAGACCATGTTCAGAGATGGCACAGATGAGAAGCCAGCAACGAACAAGAAGTTCTGGACATACATCAAAGCCCTGCGCACTGAGGCTACAAGTGTAGCTCCACTAAGGAAAGACGGCAGACTCGTCACAGAAGCTAAAGAACGAGCTGAAGTGCTAAACCAGCAATTCCACCCACCCTTCAGCCCAAAGATCACCTGCAGCAAAGAAGAGATTACTTCTAGAACTGGCCTGGCGGCAGATCCTCCATCAGATTTCCCTACTGTAAGCACCCCAACAATTTCAGTAGCAGGAGTCACCAAACTCTTTAAGGACCTGAAATCCGGTAAAGCTCTTGGTCCAGACGACATTAACCCGAGATTACTGCGAGGGCTTGCTGTAGAACTAGCCCCTGCTTTCACACTCCTCTACCAGCGCTCCCTGAACAGAGGCATAGTACCAAAGGACTGGAGAACTGCCAATGTTACCCCAGTCTTCAAGAAAGGTGAGCGCTACCGCCCTGAAAACTACCGTCCTATCTCTCTAACCAGTGCTTCATGCAAAGTAATGGAGCACATCATCACGAACACCGTCATGAACTTCGCTGAGGAGAATGGTGTTATCACCGAAGCACAGCACGGCTTTAGACGTCAGCGCTCCTGTGAAAGCCTGCTCATTGGAGTTGTATACGAGCTATCCATAAACCGTGAGGCTGGAAAACAGACAGACGCTCTGATTGTGGACTTTTCCAAGGCGTTTGACAAAGTCTGTCACTCTCTCCTGCTCCACAAGATCCATTCCCTTGGTATCACAGGGTAAAACACACACTTGGATTACGAATTTCCTCTCGGGTAGACAGCAGTCAGTAGTGGTGGATGGAGCTACTTCCAGTCCTGTCCCTGTGGAGTCTGGAGTTCCCCGAGGTTCTGTTCTTGGGCCTAGCCTATTCATATTCTACATCAATGACATGCCGACTGGACTGTCCTCCACTGCTCGTCTCTCTTGCTGATGACACTCTGTGCCACAAAACTATCTCCTCCACCAGCGACCAGCAAGCCCTCCAGAAGGATCTCGATCGACTCGCAGAGTGGGAGCAGAGATTGCTCACGAGTTTCCATCCAGACAAATGCCAGACATTGCGAGTGAGCCGGAAGAGAAACCCTCTACCCTCAAACTACACTCTCCGTGGCCACACCTTGACACACAGTAAGTCCAAATACCTCTGGCGTCACCATCACCATCACTTCTGATTTCAGTTGGGACCCCCCACATCTCCAATGTCTCCAACCGTGCCAACAAGACTCTTGGACTACTGAGACGGAACCTGGAAGTAGGATCCCAGCGCATCAAGCAGCAAGCCTACCTATCACTAGTCCGCCCAACCCTTGAATACGCCAGCTCTGTGTGGAACCCCTACATAGAGAAGGATATTGAGAAGCTGGAAGCGATCCACTGCTCGCTGGGGTCACCCATCGACACCGGAAAACCTCCACAGTGTACACGACATGCTTGAAACCCTTCAGTAGTCCCCCTCACAGAACGAAGGAGAAAGGGGGGCGCGACTAGTGAACTTTTACAAATTTCATAACGGAAGCCTCATTATCAACACATGCCAAAACCCTCTCCAAAATCCTTCTGCACCCAAAGGGAACCGACGGTCCATCCAGCAACATACAACAACAAAAAACCCCCCCCCCCCCCCCCCCCACCCTCCCCCATCATTCCCCCGGCACAGCAACACTCAGGCAACTTCAGATTCGTGCAAACCCACTACAGTCTACAGAATCTCAAAATAATGAAGTGAAGGCGAGGTAGTCAAGGGAAAGAAGAAGAGATTTATGGATGGCCTTCTTCATCGGCCATTCTTTGTCTGCGCTTGTGGTTCAGCGTTCGAAGTGGGAAAGCTTTCAGCTGCGCTACTATACGTGCACATGGACCCCTATATTA
>JADBJO010009071.1:0-27500 GCA_016801955.1 Conus betulinus
ATAGATAAACAGAGAGAGACAGACAGATAGACAGACAGATGGATGGGACAGACACAGTTAGATAGAAAAGAAAGAAAGACCTTGTTGAACACACAATGCCTTCGGTGGTTTTTAGCTTCTATATTTACTCAATGTGTGTGTGTGTGTGTGTGTGTGTGTGTGTGGTGTGTGTCTGCGTGTGTGCGTGTGTACGTGCGCGCGCGCGCGCGTTGTGTGTGTGTATGTGTGTGTGTGCGTGTGCGTGTGTGGTGTGTGTGTGTGTGTGTGTGCTGTGTGTGTGTTGTGTGTGTGTGTGTGTGTGTGTGTGCGGCGATGTTCCAGCATGTGCAAGAAGATAAGCGCAGAAGCAGAAGGGAAGGAGTGAGGAAAGTCATCATGCAAGCGTGGAAAGACCTAGGTCCCATGACGTAAGTGTTGACGTCACTGTTACACATCATCTAGGCCTCATGACATCATTTATGACAACTTCATTGCCATATTACCTAGGGCCGTTTGACGCCTTAAACACACAGTTACCTTTTGCTGTTGTGACGCCATTACTCCCAAGAACATCTGAACTTCACATTTACCTTGTCCGTCGTGGTGTGGTGTTTTCGTCGCATTCTGCCTTATTTGTTACGGGATTTTAAACTCTACATCACCTTCGCTGTTATGGGGTCCTAAGTATACAATGCCTTCGCTTTTATGGAGTGTTTACTGTACATCACTTAAAGTTTTATGGGCTCCCAGAACATTGCCTTGGCTGCTGGGCTGCTGTAGGATCTTACCATATATTATCTTGACTTTTTATAGGATCCGTACGATAAATTAGCCTGGCTGTTGTAGGATCTTTTCCATATATTATCTGGACTTTTTTATAGGATCTGCACAATATATTAGCCTGGCTGTTGTAGGCTCTTTACCGTCTTATTTTGAATTTTACAGGGTCAGTGCTGTACGCTGCTATAGGATCTTTGCTGTACTACATTACCTTGACTTTAATAGGCTCTGTGCTAAACAGTAGCCGGGCTGCTGTAGGATCTTTATCATACATTATCTGACTTTTAACAGGGTCTGTACCATACATTGTCCAGGCTGCTGTAGGGTCTTTATTATACATTATCTTGACTTTTTGTAAGGTCTGTACTACAGCCTGGCTGTCGTAGCCTAGGATCTTTACCATATACTATCTTGACGTTTTATAGGGTCTGTACGATATATTAGCCTGGCTGTTGCAGGGTCTTTAGCATACATTATTGGATTTTTATAAGGTCTGTACGATACATTAGCCAGGCTGTTGTAGGATCTTTACCATACATGACCTTGACTTTTATAGGATCTTTACCATACGTGACCTTGACTTTTATAAGGTCTGTATTATACATTAGCCTGGCGCTATAGCCTGTGTGCGTCATTCTGGCCATCATGTGAGTGTGTGGATGTGTCGATGTGTATATCAGGATGGCAGAGGTCATAGTACTGGTTCTCTTCGTCATTGTGGCCGTCATGTGGATGTGTCGATGTGTGTGTCAGGATGGCAGAGGTCATAGTACTGGTTCTCTTCGTCATTGTGGCCGTCATGTGGATGTGGATGTGTCGATGTGTGTGTCAGGATGGCAGAGGTCATAGTACTGGTTCTCTTCGTCATTGTGGCCGTCATGTGGATGTGTGGATGTGTCGATGTGTGTGTCAGGATGGCAGAGGTCATAGTACTGGTTCTCTTCGTCATTGTGGGCCGTCATGTGGATGTGGATGTGTCGATGTGTATGTCAGGATGGCAGAGGTCATAGTACTGGTTCTCTTCGTCATTGTGGCCGTCATTTGAGTGTGGATGTGTCGATGTGTATGTCAGGATGGCAGAGGTCATAGTACTGGTTCTCTTCGTCATTGTGGCCGTCATATGGATGTGGATGTGTCGATGTGTGTGTCAGGATGGCAGAGGTCATAGTACTGGTTCTCTTCTCGTCATTCTGGCTGTCACGTTTGATGTGGATATCTTGTGTGTGTGTGTGTCAAAATGACAGAAGTCATAGTGCTGGTTCTCTTCGTCATTCTGTCCAGGATGTGGATGTGGATGTCTATGTGTGTGTCAGGATGGCGGAGGTCATAGTGCCAGTTTTCTTCGTCATTCTTGCCTTCATGTGGATGTGGGTGTGTCTATGTGTGTGTCAGGATGGCGGAGATCCTAGTGCTGATTCTCTTCATCATTCTGGCTATCATGTGGATCAGCAGAGACCCCAAGGAGACTCCCGGCTGGTCCTCTGGGTTCATGAAGGGGTGAGAACACTGTCTGTCTGCCCCTCTCTCTCTCTCTGTCTGTCTCTGTCTGTCTGTCTGTCCCTCTCTGTCTGTCTGACTGTCTGTTCCTCTCTCTCTCTCTCTGTCTCTGTCTGTCTGTCTGTCTCTCTTTCCCTCTCTCTCTGTTTCTATCTCTCTGTCTCTGTCTCTCTGTCTGTCTGTCTCTCTCTCTCTCTCTCTCTCTCTCTCTCTGTGTCTCTGTATGTTTCTCTCTGTCTGTCTATCTCTCTCTCTGTCTTTCTCTGTCTCTGTCTTTCTCTGTATCTGTCTGTCTGTCTGTCTCTGTCTGTCCTATGTCTCTGTCTCTGTCTTTCTCTTTCTCTCTGTCTTTCTCTGTCTCTGTGTGTCTGTCTCTCTTTCTCTCTGTACCTGCCCGTCTGCGTGTCTTCCATGTTTGCCCGATTTTTCTTCTTAGCTGATAACATTTTGGTGATATCTGGCTGTAGCTGTATATATTAGAAAGATTGCAAGGAAACTGTGAAGACCGTAGACCCGTGTTCACAAAACGATCCCAATCTTTCCACACACTAAACAAAATGTCGAAATTGTCCGTTCTGATATGTTTATTCTTTAAATTGTCCGTGCTGTTGCCCTCACCTTAATTACCTGTGCCTAAACCGCCATTTACCTTGACTTCCTATATCTATATTGCCGATATTTACATTACCCATGCCGAAAATTGCCCCTGGTTAAATTATCCTTTCCAAAAATTGCCTGCACCTTGACAGAATAGTCTTTTTTAACGGCTCATGCCAATATGCCCCTCGCCGAAGTTGCCTTTGCTTTAAAAGGCCCTTTTGGTTAAAGAGCCCTTGCCAAATATATGACCCACGCCTAATGTATAATTGCCCAAAAGCCCCTTTAGACTGGACGGTCCCGCCAAATATGGCCCACGCCGAAGTTGGCTTTGCCTCAAAGACTTTTTTTTTTTAAACCAAATTGCCCATGCCAAATATGGTCCACGCTTAAGATGCCTTTGCCAAAAAGGCCCTTCTGACTGAATAGTCCTTGCCAAGTATGGCTTACGCCGAAGCTACCTTTGCCTGAAAGGCTTTTTTTGAGTAGAGAGGCCTTGCTAAATATGGCCCACGCCTAAGATGCCTTTGCCTGAAAGGTCTTTTTGACCAGACCGCCCTTTTTCAAAGTGAGGTAAGTGCAGGAGGAATTGAGTCCGCCAAAAACAAGGACAAACAAATAACAAGACAGAACAACACGCGTTTCGACCTGTTTGGTCTTCTTCAGGCGAGAGAAACAACATTCAGGACAATGAATACGACAAGATGCAAAGCATATAAACGTATCCCAGTTTGTCTTGAATACAAGTACTTTCTGAGATATTCCATAAAGAAGAAAAACCTTTTGGGCCGTTATAGCCGTTAGCAACGGCTATTCTGGTAAAATAAAACATCGGGCATCATCCGTGACCCATAATGAACATACGTGCAAACTTTCAGAAACGTCTACCCAGAAGTTTTGTTTGGAGTGAGTGGAACACATTTTGACCACGGACAGGCACACAGACAGACAGACAGACAGCATCTCTTCGTTCCCATTGTAAAGAACTCCCTATTCTATAAGAACAGGGGAGTACAAAACAACAAGCGATCACTTATCTTCTCGTATTCGGGCGCAAGATGGGCGGTCCTGAATGTCGTTTATCTAGCCTAAAAAGAAAAATCGAAGAGATCGGAACGCGTTGTTTTGTCTGGTAATTTGTTTGCCCTTTCGTTTTCGGCAGACTCACTGAGGATCATTCTAAAAAAAAATGTAGAGAGCCCTTGCTACTGAATACGGCCCACGCCTAAGTTGCCTTTGCCTGGAAAGGTTTCTTTTGACTTGATAGTCCTTGCCCTAACTTGCCCTCGCCTGATGACGGCACAGGTACGTGTCAGACGCATCAGCTGTGATGGTGATCGCCGCCCTGCTGTTTCTCTTGCCGGCGAAGGTACCCCGGGTGTTCTGCCTCCGGGGAGAAGGTCAGTCTTTGAGATGGGGGGTGGGGTGGGTTGGGGGAGGTCTACTGGCTTCCCTGGGTAGTAGGCATTGTGTATGTGTGTTGTGTGTGTGTGTGTGTGTGTGTGTGTGTGTGTGTGTGTGTGTGAGTTGTGCGCGCGCACATGCTTATGTGCACAATTACATGCTCAGCAAACCACGCACTTGCATACATACGCATACCCGTAGAGGAACGCGTATGTAAGCGCGCGCGCGCGCGCGCGCGCGCGCACACACACACACACACACACACACACACACACACACACACACACACACACACACGCACGCACGCACGTACAATTACACACACACATTTATACACACACGCGCGCGCACGCATGCACGCACGCACGCACACAAAAACACTCACACACACGCACACACACACATTTACACACCATACATACATGCACGAGCACGCACACACACACACACACACACACACACACACACACACACACACACACACACACACACACACACACACACACACACACACACACACATAAAAGAGAGAGAGCGAGAGGAAGGGAGGAGGAGGAGGGAGAGAGAGATAGACGGATAGTCAGAGATGTAAAGAGACGGAGAAACCGTAGGTTGGTTTCTTTTAATTTTTGTTTTCTTTTTATATACACATGTTTACACACACACACACACACACACACACACACACACACACACACCACACACACACACACACACACATGCACGCACGCACGCACGCACGAACGCACGCACACACGCGCGAGTACACACACGCGCGCGCACACACACACACACACACACACATAACACAGGCACGCACACACACGCGCACAGCGCGCGCGCGCGCGCGCGCACACACACACACACACACACACACACACACACACACACACACACACACACACACACACACACTGAGAGAGATAGACAGACAGACGGACGAACGTAAAGACATAGAGATTTTGAGAACTGCAGTTTTTTTATCTTCTAACTTTTATATTTTGCATTCACGTGCGTGCGCCCGCATGCTCGCGCATGAGCGCGCGCGCGCGCGCGCACACACACACACACACACACACACACACACACACACACACACACACACACACACACACACACACACACACACACACACACACGAGAGAGAGAGAGAGACAGACAGACAGAGACAGAGACAGAGATGGATGCACGCACGCACGCACGCGCACGCACACACACACACACACACACAACACACACACACACACACACACACACACACACACAGATATATATATATATATGCACAAAAGGGTCGAGAAAGCGTGTGTGGAGAATTGCCTTTTTTTTTTTTTTCCAACAGACCACGGTGATGCAGACTTTTACGTCCCCTTGTTGAAATGGGAACAAGTTCACCGCAAATTGCCTGGGGGGTCATTATTCTCCTTGGGGGAGGCTTCGCGCTAGCCAACGCTTGTAAGGTGAGATAGCCAATTTCTCCTCCCCCCCCCCCCCCCCCCCCCTCGTCTGTCTGTCTGTCTGTCTGTCTGTCTGTTCTCTGTCTCTCTCTCTCTCTCTCTCTCTCTTGATCGGTGGTTTTTGGATGTGGTTTTAATGCTTGATGAGTTGATGAGGGATGTGTGGGGGTGACATGGACCGGGGACAGTACCTCTAGTGGGGGGGCTTGCCATGTCCTTTTCCCTTGCGCAGTTTTGACAGTTGAGTGCCATGTGGGAGCTAATCAGGAAAGCTGATGAGGTTCAACGATATGCCGAGCTGAATTACCCAAAGAGTTCTTCAACTCGCTCAAGGCTGTCTACGGACCACAGAGACCCAGCACCACCCCACTCCTGTCTGCAGATGGCAAGACCCTGCTGAAAGACAAGGACAGCATCACACAACTCAGGAGGGAACATTTCTCCACCTTACTCAACAGACCGTCCACAGTCGACTCTTTAGCCTTGAACGCTATCCCGGAGAAGCCGGCCCTGGAAGAGCTTGACCTCCTTCCCAGCCTCGAGGAAATCACTAAGGCAGTGAAGCAGACGAGCAGTGGTAAGCCACCAGGCTTGGACGGCATCCCAGCCGAGATGTACAAGGCAGCCGGTCCAGTGGCCCTGGACACTCTCCACGACATACTCTGCAGCGTGTGGGGGGAAGAAACCATGCCACATGACTTTCGAGATGCCACTGTTGTCTCCCTGTATAAAAACAAGGGCAGCAAGTCTGACTGTGGTAACTACCGAGGAGGCATCAGTCCCTGAAAAGGGAAGAAACATGCCAAAAAGACTTTCGAGATGCCACTGTTGTCTCCCTGTTCATAAAAGAGTCGCAAAGTCGGATCGAGTGTGCGCTGGGAAAATCCTTGCAAGAGTCATCTTAAACCGCTGTGATCAGCGCTGTGTCAGAACCGTCACTGCCGGAGTCACAGTCTGGCTTCAGACCCAGGCCGCAGCACCATCGACATGGTCTTCTCGGTGAGACAGGTCCAAGAAAAGGTGTATTGAGCAGCAGATGGACCTCTACGCTGTCTTCATCGACTTAACAAAAGCCTTCGACACGGTGAACAGGGAGGCGCTGTGGGTCATAGTCTCCCAAGCTTGGCTGTCCGAGGAAATTCACAAAAATCATCCGCCTATTCCACGACGACATGGTTGGCCTTGTGTTTGTTGGGGGTGACAGTTCTGCTCCCTTTGAAATCTCGAACGGCGTCAAGCAGGGCTGTGTCCTTGCTCCGGTCCTGTTCAACCTGTTCTTCACGTGCGTGCTGAACCATGCCCTCGGAGATCTCGACAGAGGCATCTACATCAAGTACAGACTGGACGGCTCTCTGTTTGACCTTCGTCGGCTGAGCGCCAAGACCCGAACAGTCGAGACTTGTGACTGACGCACTGTTTGCCGACGACTGTGCCTTGATGGCACACACAGAAGCGGATCTCCAGTTCATTGTCAGCAAGTTTGCGGAAGCCTCTCGGCTTTTTGGCCTCACAATCAGCCTTGGAAAAAAAACGGAAGTGCTCTACCAACCCTCCCCCAGGCCTAACAGTGCAACCTTCCCCCACCATCACCATCGGAGGCACCACTCTGAAAACTGTCGAACACTTCAAGTACCTCGGGAGCGTCATTTCCAGTGATGTCTGCCAGGATCAGCAAAGCCAGCCAAGCTCTTGGCCGCCTACGTACTCGTGTGATGACCCACAAAAGCATCAAGCTCAACACAAAGATCAAGGTCTACAAAGCTGTTGTTCTCACTAGTCTCCTCTACGGCTGTGAGTCCTGGACGTTGTACCGGAAACACACGAAACAGCTTGAACGCTTCCACACGAGATCACTACGAGTGATTATGGACATCAAGTGGCAAGACCGAGTGACCAACCTCGAAGTCCTGGACAGAGCCGGTCTGCTCAGCATCGAAGCCATGATAGTGAAGGCCCAGCTTCGCTGGACTGGACATGTCATCCGTATGGAGCCTCACAGACTGCCTCGGCAGTTGCTCTACGGAGAACTGAGGCAGGGCCAGAGACCCAGAGGCCGCCCCAGAAAGCGCTTCAAAGACTGTGTAAAAGACAATCTGAAGCACAGTTACACGCCTGCAAAAGACCTAGAGGTTTGTGCCCAAGACAGAGCAGTATGGCGAAGTCTAACCAGGAAGGCCCAGGAAGAATTTAAAGACAACCGCCGCAACCACATGACTACTGCAAAAGAAAAACGCAAGGCCTCGGTGTCCTCCCTTCCCACATTAGCCACGTTCAATTGCCCCTACTGCCCACGGGTGTGTGCCTCGAGAATCGGTCTCTCCAGCCACACTCGTGCCCATGGGGGAGAAGGTCATCTGCACAGTGACATTATCGAAATCGATAGTCTACCACGACTAAGATCGCCAATGCCATTGTCATTTTTGTTGACTCTCTGTCTGTCTGTTTGTCTCTCTCTCTCTCTCTCTCTCTCTCTCTCTCTCTCTCTCTCTCTCTCTCTCTCACACACACACACACACACACACACACACACACACACACACACACACACACACACACACACACACAGAGCTTCCCCCCTACTCTCTCCACTGGCCCCTATTCCCTGGATCGACTGATCGATGAGTTGACTGGTTAATGAATGAACTGTCTAATTGATGGACGGGACTATTTTGTGGACTGTCTGGTCGGTGGAGTCTCTGAATAAAACTGACCAGTGTTTTGAACCCAACTGACCGGTGTGTTTTAAATATAACTTGCTGGTGTTTTGAACCCAACTGACCAGTGTTTTGAACCAAACTGACCGGTGTTTTGAGCTTAGGAGCTTAACTCACTGGTGTTTTGAACCCAAACTGACTGGTGTTTTGAACCAAATTGACCAGTGTTTTGAGCTTGACTCACTGGTGTTTCGAACCAAACTGACCAGTATTTTGAGCTTAACTGACCGGTGTTCTGAGCCTTACTGACCAGTGTTTTGAACCAAACTGACTGGTGTTTGAACCAAAGTGACCAGTGTTTTGAACCAAACTGACTGGTGTTTGAACCAAAGTGACCAGTGTTTTGAACCAAACTGAACAGTGTTTTAAACCAAAGTGACCAGTGTTTTGAACCAACTGACCAGTGTTTTGAACCAAATTGACCAGTGTTTTGAGCTTAACTCACTAGTGTTTTCACCTAACTAATCGGAGCTTTTAACCTAAATGACCGGTGTTTTGAACCTTACTGACCGGTGTTTTGAAACAAACTGACCAGTGTTATGAACCAACTGACCAGTGTTTTGAGCTTAACTCACCGGTGTTTTGAACCAAACTGACCAGTGTTATGAACCAACTGACCAGTGTTTTGAGCTTAACTCACCGGTGTTTTGAACCAAACTGACCAGTGTTATGAACCAACTGACCAGTGTTTTGAGCTTAACTCACCGGTGTTTTGAACCAAACTGACCAGTGTTATGAACCAACTGACCAGTGTTTTGAGCTTAACTCACCGGTGTTTTGAACCTAACTGACCAGTGTTTTGAATCAAACTGACCAGTGTTATGAACCTAACTCAACGGTGTTATGAACCTTATTGACCAGTGTTTTGAACCAAACTGGTTGGTGTTTTGAACCTAACTTAACGGTGTTTTGAACCTAATTGATCAGTGTTTTGAACCTAACTGACCAGTGTTTTGAACCTAATTGATCAGTGTTTTGAACCTGACTGATCGGCGTTTTGAACCTAATTGATCAGTGTTTTGTACCAAGCTGTCTTTCCTTCGTATTGAAGCTGACTGACTGGTGTGTTGAAGCTGACTGACTGGTGTGTTGACTGACTGGTGTGTTGACTGACTGGTGTGTTGAAGCTCAATGACTGGTGTGCTGATGCTAAATGACTGGTGTTGCAGTTCAATGACTGGTGTGTTGAAGTTGACTGACTGGTGTGGTGAAGCTGACTGACTGGTGTGGTGAAGCTCAATGACTGGTGTGGTGAAGCTCAATGACTGGTGTGGTGAAGCTCAATGACTGGTGTGGTGAAGCTCAATGACAGGTGTGGTGAAGCTCAATGACTGGTGTGTTGAAGCTCAATGACTGGTGTATTAAAGCTCAATGACTCGTGTGTGTTGAAGCTCAATGACTGGTGTGTTGAAGCTCAATGACTGGTGTGTTAAAGCTCAATGACTCGTGTGTGTTGAAGCTCAATGACTGGTGTGTTGAAGCTCAATGACAGGTGTGTTGAAGCTCAATGACAGGTGTGTTGAAGCTCAATGACAGGTGTGTTGAAGCTCAATGACAGGTGTGGTGAAGCTCAATGACAGGTGTGGTGAAGCTCAATGACAGGTGTGGTGAAGCTCAACGACAGGTGTGTTGAAGCTCAATGACAGGTGTGTTGAAGCTCAATGACAGGTGTGTTTAACCTGACTGACCGGTGCGTGGCAGGCCTCGGGGTTGTCGGACTGGCTGGGGAACAAGCTGATCCACCTCAGCTCGGTGGACCCGTGGGTGCTGAACCTGATCCTGTGCATGATCGTGGCCGTCGCCACCGAGGTCACCAGCAACACCGCCACCTCCACCCTCCTCATGCCCATCATGGCGCAGATCGTGAGTGCTGGGTCCTGGCATGGCAGGGGCCGTGACGGCTGCAGGGAGGGGGGGGGGGTGGGGGGTTGGGGTAGAGAGAGAGAGAGGGGGGGAAGAGATTGAGAGAGGGGGGGACGGAGAGAGAGAGGGGGGAGAAGAGGAGGGAAGGAGTGGGAGGGAGGGAGATGGAGGGGGAGAGAGAGAGAGAGAGAGAGAGGGAGAGACAAAAAGGGCGGGGAGAGAAAGGGAGAGAAAGAGAGACAAATACAGAGACAGAGAGAGAGATAGCGAGAAAGAGAGAGAGGAGAGAGAGAGGGGAGAGTGAGAGAGAAAAGAAAGGTTAAAATTGTCCTCCACCTTGACGGTAGCTCCCCGCCACCCCCACCACCACCCCCTTCTCCTCCCGTCCCTTTTTTTCATCAAGTTTTGTGGAAATGGGTTCAGAAGGGTTTTTTTTTTGCGTGTTCTTGCTTTAACATATCCTGAGCCTGCCTTCAGTCCAATTCTTTGCTGCGCCGCCAAAACACTAAAAACCAGCAAGAATATGTCCATTGGTAAGAGAACATACAGACTATGCATGGTGTGTAAGAAAGTGGTGGGGGGGGGGGGGGGGGGGGGGGGGGGGGGGGGGGGAGAGAAAAAAAAGAAAAGAAAAGAAAAAAAGAAACTAGTAGTGCAAATTCTTTTGTTTTTCCCGCTTTTTTTTTTCTTTTTTTATTTTTGCAGATGAAGAGGACAGTTTGTAGCACCAAAAAAAAAAAAAAAAAAATGAAGAGGCGGACTTCGGCCTTAGGGGGAAAAAAAGTCACCGTCTTAGGTGCTCCATTTTCCCCGAAGATGGAGTGTGGCTGCCTTAAAGGCGGGATATGAAACGGTCCTACACACAAAACTCTACTGCCTGTCTATACAGGCAGTGTCCGCAGGAGTATCAGCCTGCGTGCGCAGAAAGAAAGGAAAGGTGTTCCATTGATCCCATACTGATGCCACACACACACAAAAATCTTTGCTGCGGACTCGCACCCAAAGCTACAAGATTCGCTCTTGGGCTATAGTCCCTCTTTTCATCAAATTTTGTTAAAAATCGGTTTGGTGGTTTTTTTTTTTTTTTTGAAATCTCTAGCTGAGGGTAATAATTGCAGCATGCGTAAAGAACGATCCAGCTAAATGCAAAAATCACGTCGTTTTCAATGACATGCAGGATCGTCGTCGTTCCACAATCCATGGTGTGTTTGCACAGAAGATGTTCCAGGGAGCATGCTGAGGTGCCTATGCGTGGTTCATGAGAGTGTGTGCATTTTCATTTGCGTGCCTGTTGTGTGCATCAGATATGTACAGTGATTTTTTTTTTGTCCCCCACTGAAATGTATTTGTGTATACCTAAGATGAGGTATGAATGTGTCTTGTCCCACCAACTATTCCTTGAGACTCGCGTATATTTGGGTAACAAAGACACATCTTACCTCCCTGTCGTTCAGCAGTTTCACTGATAGCAGCAGTCATAGTGGTTGTAGGAGTAGTACTAGAAGAAGTTGAAGTAGTAGTAGCAGCAGTAGTCGTGGTGGTGGCGGTAATGGAGGAAATAGAAGAAGCAGTAGCAGTAGTGGTAGGTGTAGTTGTTGTAGTAGCAATATCAGTGGTCGTAGATGTAGTAGATGTTGTAGCAGTGGTAATAGTATTGCTAACAGCATCACTTGCGCATTATCACCAAGAGGGAACAGACATCGAATGCGGCAGCAACAACAGCAGAAGAAATAGTAGTAGTAGCAGCAGCAGTAGCACCAGCAGCAGCAGTAGCACCAGCAGCAGCGGTAGTACTATTGATACCAACAGTAGCGATTAGCGGTGGTACAATATCACGTTTTGTGGACATAAGGTAAAAAAAAAAACAAATAAAAACCTGGAATAGTAGTAATAACTACTGTAATGCTACAAGCAGTAGCAAGCAGCAACAGTAGTAGAAGTAACAGCAAGAGCAGCAGTTGTAGTACATGAATAATTTCACCTCAAGTGGTCAGATATTCATTATAGAGAATGAAAAAAAAAAAAAAAAAAAGCAGACGACATTACCTCCCCTGTACCTGTGATTTCAGGCTCTGAACGTGGGCGTCAACCCGCTGTACCTCATGGCCTCGGCTGCCATGGCAACGTCTTCGCCTTCATGTTGCCCGTGGCAACCCCGCCAAAACGCCATCGTCTTTTCGTACGGTCACTTGCGGGTGTTTGATATGGTGAGTGCGTTGGGGAGAGAGAGAGAGAGAGAGAGAGAGAGATCGGAGATCGGAGAGAGGTGGTGGGTGGTTGAACTGATCAATTTCATTTTGATGGACAGATCAATGTTTGCTCCATTTGAAATTTGGAGGATCTGTACATATGGCGGTAGCGACAGGGGCAGTTGTAGCGAGGTTACTGCTAACCAACAAACTGAATACTCCATCAAAAGCAGATCACACACATACTCACACACACACACACACGCGCGCGCACGCGTGCAGAAATGAAAAAGCCGTAACTGTTTTTCACATTTTCAGTTATCTGCCCTAGAGCCATTTCCCTGTGTTCTGTTTCATGACATAGTTCTAGCATTCTGGGATATCTTCTTGACAACATGGCGACGTGTACTGTGGCGGCAGTTGACAGTGATATTAAAAAACGAGATTGGAGTCGGAAGCTCCCATTTAAAAAATGTCATTATTAAGAATAATTGCATGTTTTTTTCCCCTCCATTTTTTAAACCTTTATAAGTATGCGAAAATAACATATGTCAGAGGCTGTGTGAGGCTACCAAGAAGACAAAACAAGTCAGGTTTGTCATGATTTCAGTGTTAGTGCTCCCAGAATTCACTCAGTTTTCAGCTTTCTTGAAAACAAACCTAAGTTGCCAACGTAACACAGGCTGTTTCGCGTGCAAAGAAACCGCGAGTGACACGTGTCGTTAGGAAAAATGCACTAGTTTGCATGCTTGTGTCCCTTCATTTGCTTGAATGTTCACATGATAGTAAGCACAGTACTGAATAGATTCATGGTAGTTTAGTGGACGGTGGATTGATTAGTGGTTGATCGATAGATTTTCTGATGCGCAAATAATCATTTCATCAGGTCAAGTTTTTTTTAAGACTTCAGATTTTCAGTTTCAAGTTTCAATCTTTCAAGAAAATGAGTAAAGAAAAAATGCCGTCTCCATTGTAGCTTTTACTGGCATGGATGTTTGGATAAGGTATCCGTAGGAGCTGTGGCGAGACATGCTACGTCAGTTTTTGAAGTTCTGTGTCTATCCATAGGAGCAGAACATTGTGTGTGGGGGGGGGGGGGGGGGGGGGGGGGGTGGTGAGGTGAGCAGCAAGGGAAGGGCAGGGAGGGAGGGGGGTTCTGTATACATTGTATCCCCGCCTTTCCTTGTGGTTCGGTGCCTTGGAGGTAAAGCGCCCGCCAAGCAAGCGAGAAGTCAGAGGTTCGAACTCCGCGTACGGGGCGAAGAACTTTTCACCGAATCAGTAGACCAATTGGGTATGGTCAAGGCGCTAGTCTTTCGGATGAGACGATAAACCGAAGTCCCGTGTGCAACATGCTTTCTGCGCACGGAAAAGAATCCACGGCAACAAGAGAGTTGTCCCTGGCAAAATTCTGAAAAAAAAAAAAAAACAACAACCGAAGAAAAAAAAAAAACACTTTCGTAGGCAAAAACATATACACACAGGCACTTTCCCTGAAGTTGGAGTATGGTTGCCATAATGGTGGGATTAAAAAAAAAAAAAAAACGGTCAAACACACACAAAACTCCACTCCCTTTGTTGGGTAGATGGGATTAACCCTGGCCTGTCTATACAGGAGTGTCAGCCTGCGTACGCAGAAAGAGAGAAATAAAGCATCCCCGCCTTTCGATAATTTCCTTTTTAGGAATTCTCCCTATCCTTTTGTATCATTTTCTTTAACTCTGTCTTTTTAACTCTGTCTCTATTTTATTTTGTTTTCCGGTACGACCTGCTGCTTTATCTTTGTTAAAGAAAGTCTTTCTACTCTTTCCCCTCCTGCTTCAGTTAATAGTGTGCCACTGGTTCTGCTGTCTAAAGGCGACAAGGTCGTGGCACAGTGACACTGTCTAACACTCTAACACAGACACTGGATGTTCGTTTCGCAGTGTCTGTGCAGCAGCGTCACTCTTCGCGGCGTCTTTTGCAACCGTGGAGGGCGAGAAACGAAACAAAAAGAAAAGGAAAGAAAAGAAAAAGCAAAACAAAATGGTTGATGTAGTCAGGACCGTTTATGTTTCAATTTACACTCGCGCGCGCGCACACACACACACACACACACACACACACACACACACACACACACACACACACACACACACACACACACACATATATATATATATATATATATATATATGTGTGTGTGTGTGTGTGTGTGTGTGTGTGTGTGTGTGTGTGTGTGTGTGTGTAAAAATAGGATGGTAAAAGGAAGTTTTAAAATCGACAGGTCTATTTCGAGCGCTGGCTCTCCTCAGGATGGTTTTGGGTTGTCTACTCAGACACTGGATGAGACAACCCAAAACCATCCTGAGGAGAGCCAGCGCTCGAAACAGACCTGTCGATTTTAAAACTTCCTTTCACCATCCTATTTTTAACAGATGTTGCTCCCCGAGGGGTCGAGCATTTTAAGAATTTTATTAGGCATTTTAGTGGTATCTCTCTCTCTCTCTCTCTCTCTCTCTCTCTCTCTCTCTCTCTCTCTCTATATATATATATATATATATATATATAGTAGATAGATAGATAGATAGATAGATAGATAGGTATGTTGTATACTATGACATCAATAGTTTAGTATTTTGTTGTTCATTGGTGTACGTGACTTTGTGAGCAAGTATGTTTTGGTGTGTGTGTGTGTGTGTGTGTGTGTGTGTGTGTGTGTGTGTGTGTGTGTGTGTGTGTTGTTGTTGTTGTTGTGCTGTTGTGGTGTGTTCGTCTCTTTGTTCGTTGTTTTTTTGTTTTGTTTTGTTTTTTAATTAAAAGGGGGAGGCCGGGGGGTATTGTTCCACGACTTCTTTTTTTTTCTCTCTCTCTCTCTTGATAGGACGCTGGGCTTTAAATACAGCTGGAAACGAAAACTGAGTTCTGCCGCTGAAAATACTGAAGCCCGCCTTATACTGTGTCTCTCTGGCGTTCATTGTGAACACTCTTCTTGCAAATGAGGCAGAAGAGGGCCGTGCAAGGAATGCTGGGGAGAGTTTTTGTTGTTTGTTTGTTTTTCACACAGCGTGAACATGAATATAACAGCGGGATCGTCGTTCTACGTAAACACACTAACGGGTGTCGGTATGTGTGTGTGTGTGTGTGTGTGTGTGGTGTGTGTGTGTGTGTGTGTGTGTGTGTGTGGTGTGTGTGTGTGTGTGTGCATGGGCGTTGATGCGTGTGTGTGTGTGTGTGTGTGTGTGTGTGTGTGTGTGTGTGTGTGCATGGGCGTTGATGCGTGTGTGTGTGTGTGTGTGTGTGTGTGTGTGTGTGTGTGTGTGTGTGTGCGGGCGAGTGTGCATACGTGTGTGTGTATGTGTGTGCGTGCGGGCGTGTGTGCATACGTGTGTGTGCGCGCGCGTGCGTGCATCCGCATGTGTGAATTTGTGTGTCTGCGTGCATGTCTGTATGTCTGTCCGTCATTCTGTACGTCTGTCGTTCAGGCCAAAGTAGGGCTGTTCATGAACATCATAGCGGTGCTGGTCCTGACCCTGGCCGTCAACACGTGGGGCAACGCCATTTTCGACTTCTTCGATGTGCCGCCCATCTTCGACAAGAGCCACAACATCACCAGTGCAATCTGAAGGAGAGGCGGGGTCTCCGCCACGGAGTGACCCTCAGCAGGCCCTTTCTATTGTCTTCTTCCGCTGCTGCCAGTTTGTGTCCCCAGTCTGCCGGACGACGGGGTCCTTTGGCTAGGGAGCTGACGGAGCAGCCTTGGACTAGGCCGGCTTTCCTAGCTTTGTGACACACACATACACACACACACACACACACACACACACACACACACACACACACACACACACACACACACACACGGTTTGTCATTACACACTCTGTACCTTAGTTTTTCTTAGTTTTTGCAGTTCATCATGTTTTCCTTCCTGTAAGGGTGTTTTTCTTCATTTTTTTTTTTCAAATCAAGATCAATCTGTTTGTTGTCTCTCTGTACAAACAAAATCTGTGCTGCATAAATCGCCTTGTTCTCTCCTGTCGAAACTTCGACCTTAAAAAAAAAGAAGATGTGAATTTGACCGAAAGAAAGGATAGCAGGAGACCGACATAGATCGCTGGAAGATGGTAAACACTTCTGGCTCAATCTTCAAAGAAACAAAAAAGATACCGTTCTGCTGGATGAAAGGAGGTAAACAAATTACAAGACAAAACACGACGCGTTTCGACCTCTTTGGTCTCTTTGAGGCAAGAGAAACAACATTCAGGGCAGTGGAAAACGAAGAAACGAGCAATCACTTATCTCCTCAAATGAAAACCATTCAACGGTCCATTTTAGAAAAACTGATCGCTCATTCTTCATTTCTGTTGTCCTGAATGTTGTTTCTCCAGCCTGCAGAAGACCATAGAAGTCGAAACGCGTTGTGCTCTGTCTATTGATTGGCTTGTCCTTTTCGTCCGGCGGAATAGTTATTCTTTTTGAGTTTATTCCAATTTCCGCCTGCAGTCATCTCACGTCGAAACGTTCCTGGCTCAGTACGCGGACTGGATTCGAACCCCAGCCCCCTTGCAGTCCTGTGCTTCTACCAGGAGGCCGAGTGCCAGCTGGCGGCATGTTCTGTCTGATGCCTGCCGGGCATCATCAGCCGTTGTTAACTCCCTGTCTGTTACACTCTGTGGAACTGTCACCAACAGACCAGAAAGAGCCGGTTCCAGTCTCAGGCCGTTCAAGCCATTTGCGTTGCATGTATGTGCGATGATTGTCACGCAGGGGCTGTAGCATCTGCATGCCAGTGCACGAATCGTGTGCAGCAAATGCTAACGCTTGGGTGTCAGTGGATATTACAGCAAAAGCGAGAGACAAAAATGCCAACAGCCAAACTCTGCAACAAGTTTAGCTCCGGGATTATTTAGAAGACAGGATGTGCAGCAAATTAAAGATTTTCAGATAGTTACCAACAGATGTGGAGTAGATGTAACTCCTGAACGTTAATGAATGAAATGTGACGCTAACTTGCAAGGTGGATGTTAATGAATAAGATGCGAAGCAAGCTTAAAGCCTGGATGTAAAGGAACCAGATGTGAAGCAAACGTGAAACGTGGATGTTGGTGAATAAGATGTGAAGCAAACTCAACATCTAGATTGTCGAATATAAGGTGTAAATTTAGCACCTTAAAGTTGATGAAGAACATGCGGAGCAGGCTTGCCACATCGGTGTAAGTGAATGATATGTGAAAGGCACTTAACGCCTGAATGCTAATGAATAACATGTGAAACAGACTTAACATCGGGATGTTAATAAATAAGATGTGAAAACAAACTTAACACCCGGATGTTGATAGATAGGACGGAAGCAAACTTTAAACACATGGATATTAATAAATGAGATATGAAGCAACTTTAACACTTGGATGTTACCGAACAAATTGTACAGCAAATTCAACACGTAGATGTTGGTAAATAAGACGGGCAACAAATTAACATTGGGTATTGACAAATAAGATATAGGACAAACGTAACACCTGGATATCTATATAAAGATGCACAGCAAATGTAACACTTCGATGTTGATAGATAACATGTGCAGCGTATATAATACCTGAATGTTGTCATAAAATGTGTAGCAAATTTCAACGCATATAAGTCGACAAATAGAATGTGCTGCAAATTGAACACCTTGATGTAAGTAAAGAAAACTTGCAGCAAAATTAGCACCTAAAACATTGATAGATAAGATCGGAAGCAAACTTATCACCAGGGTGTTAGTAAATAAGATGTGCCTAAAAATGTAATCCCTGATCGTTGATAAATAACATTCCAAGTAAATACCTTGGTGTCTGTAGAATAAGGCGTGCTACAATACTCCCCAGACATTGATAGATAAGATGCAAAACCTTGATATTAACAAAATAAACGTGAACAAGTTCAGATTGGGGATGTTAATAAGTGCTTTGGGCAGCAGTTCTCACATCTGAGTATTGATGAAGAAGACATAAAGCAAATGTTGCATCCAGATTTTGCACACCGGCACTGAACTATCAAATGCTGCAATTCCGATTTCTGGAACCATCTCGATGTCGGTTCTGGGCATATGTGTGTGGTTTTCTTAACTGTTGTTTTTGCTGCTTTGCTATGGTTTTTTGTTTGTTGTCATTTTGTTAGTGCTTTGAATTTTTGAATTATTCACTGAAAAGTGTCCTCCGTTTCCGATGTGACGCTATGCAATATTGATTTGATTCGTTGACGAGAATGTTCTTGGGTGAAAATGATTTTCACTCGTGTGATTGTTTTTATGTACACATTTCAGGTCACATTTCTTTTTAACTGTAGTGCATTTGGACCAAGCTTTTTCTGTTTCTACAGTTGATTGCATACCGCATTTTTTCTACCCAACTATTTCTAGTATACTTTCATGGGCATCTCTTACATTTTGGCTTTTACAGCACATTTTCAAAACGTTTATTTTGTTCATGAAAAACAGAAGACATGCAAAGACCAGTTTCCTCGTAAGCGCTCATTTGTGCACACACACATGCATACACAACACACATCACACTTACAACGTATGCACAAGCACAAGCACATGCACACATACACGCACACGCGTGCGCTTTCAAGGAGACAAAAAGAAGAAAAGCAGGGATAAATGAGCACACAGATAATTGTATAAATTATATATATCAGCTGAAGTGAAAGAATGGATGAGGGAGTGTGTGTGTGTGTGTATTTGTGTGCGCGCGCGCGCGTGTGTGTGGTGTATATGTGTGTGTATGTCTGTATATGTGTGTGGTGTGCGCGCGCGTGCGTGTATGTGCGCGCGCGCGTGTGTGCGTGTGCGCATGCATGTGCGCGCGCGTGCTTGTGTGTGAATGAGCGTGAGGGTTAAGGTAGGGGTGTCGATGGATATTGGTATAGGTGTGGTAGCGGTGGTCGTGATGGCGGCAGTTGCCATAGCTGTGAACAAAACAAACAAACAAAAAACAAATAAAAAGCCCCGACTGTCCTGGTGGGTTTTACCGCCCATTGCACCAACTGCAACACTCCCCTCCAAACGTGACACACATTCTGTGTCCAGACCTCACTCACCGTTGTTGCTAATGGCTTGAATACACCTTTGTCCTGTTCAAATACCGATTTGTTTGTTGTTTTTAAAGTTCTGCTGAAATACCCATGTTGACGTCTGATCACACGCTCAACCCCAATTAAAAAAAAAAAAAGAAGAGAAAACAGAAAAGGAAAAACAAAAAATCACAACCCCATGTGTTCCTTAGAATGTCTTATGTTTACATATTCAATCGTGTTATAACGAAGAACGAAGAAAAAAAAAGAAAAGAAAACGCGTTACCCCCCCCCACCCCCCCCCCCACCACCCCCCCCCCACCCCCCCCCCCCCACCCACCCCCACCCCCCCCCGTCTCCTTTCCTCTACTCTCTCCCTCCTCTTATCCTTGCTCCTTCTCTAAAGGAAAATGGCGCTGAAAGGTTTTTTTTTTTGTTGTTGTTGTTTTGCAGCATTGAACTATGTGATCTGCTCTGTGCATATGGAGCAACGTTTTCCAGGCTAAAGTGTGGCTTGTTAATCAGACACTGTGCGTTTTACTCGATGAAAAGTATTAATACTGATGGTACTAAAAGTCTATGCTATGCTTGTAAAATGTTTTTTCCTCCTTTTATGGGACTCAGAGAACCGGGAACGCATTGTTACGCCTTTGGTAGATGCCTAGCTGGGCAGTTTCTGAAAGAGAGCTCATAATACATTGCTGAAAGTAAGGCGTAGACAATTTCAAGAGGCCCTGGTCATCTTTTTAACATTGATTTTGCGCCATTTGAAGCATGTCAAATCGTTAGCATCAATGCAAGCTAGACGGCATGTCAACCTTATAACGTCTCTCACTGATCAGGTTTGAAATGTTTTGCTGTTTCTTGTTTCGCGTGTTTTGCAAGTTGTTCCCTTGTTTGGGGATATTCTTAATCTTTTCTTATGGACCCTCTTACACAATGTATGTCCTCGTTTGTTTAGGCCGAGAAACTTTAATGCTCATTTGGTAAAGGTACCTGTTTTTTCGTATTAGAGTCTTGTTTGTATATATATATATATGAGTATATTTTTTCTGTTTGTTCTATGTGTAGAAGCAGTCTTTAATACGTCCATAGATACATTCTTTAAAAACGATGGTGTAAACAGTTATTTTTTTAATATCTTTTTATACCACATATCAAAATGATAATGTTGCTGACTTATTGAATAAATGAAAATTTATGTTGATATAATGATGAATTACGGTGTTGTGCATAATAATACCTCATATCTGCATTTTTTTTTTCACTTTGTCAGAATTTCACCACCGAATTTTCTGGATGTTTTGAGAAAACGCGTACTAATCAAACGAAATCCAAAGTAAACTGATGTGTGTGTTCTGTACGTAGTATGATACAACACAAAAACCAGCATTCAACTCTGAAAATAATGTTTTTCAATTTATACGCATATAAATGTTTGTGAAAAAAAAGACTCTGTAAAATGTGTATATGCACACACAAGAATATGTTCTCATAACATGTGTAAGATTGGCAAGAACACACACTGGAAAAAAAATCGTAACAATTTTGTCATTTTAAAAATATTAAATCTGGAAATGTTTGCATTTATTTTTTACGTGCACGTGAAGAGAAATCATGTGCTTCTTTTCTCAGAGGGAATTTTTCCTGACATGGTGACATGTTTTGAATTCAGAAGTAACCTAATCTTTAACGTAACGAAGCGCCTGTATGGTTTCAGTACTGGTCCAAGAGCCCAGAGATAGCCCCTGGAGGTGGTCTGTACGGTCAACATGATTTGATGGTCTACCGTAACACTGCAGCATCTTCTCAGAAATCAGAGCTGCTTTCTATTTATTCTAGCAAGAGAGAGACGAATACCGAAGCGGAATTCTATGCCCCCAGAAAAGTCAATGTCTCTTGTTAATCACATCGTTGTTATCGTGAAGGGGGCCAGAATTCCCAGCAGAATTGAATCAGTCCGGTAGAGCGTCGGTTCTCGATCCTTGGGGTTGTGGGACGGGTTCGCATCCCACCATGGTTCGTTTCGAGTACTAGCGGGATATTTCCATTGGGTTTTTTTTTTAAAACTGATTGTGAACCCCGTACTACCGTCCAACCAAGTCCGTCGAAATGCGACTACAAACTGGAATTTTAGTTCCATGTGTGGATGCACCGCATGATGTCTTTGTAAATCCACGTACACCACACCCCATCATCAACTTTCGGAAAAAAAAAGAGGAAAAGAGGGAATAAGGCTGTGTTTGGCCGTTGGTGGATTGATGCACGCATCTTGCGCCAAGCCAGGCACCGAAAAGAATTCAGAATGACAACTGAGTGACTGCTATTGGGCCGAATGGGACCAGGACGAAACGAATCTGAAATGAAGCGCTAGGCAGGTTAGCTCTGCCCTTAGCTCTAACCCAGGTAAGCAGCCCAGTTGAGCAGAGGAGAGCGTTTTTTTAGAGTGCTTAAAGATTGGTCTCCAACGGAGAATATAATCATGATAATGAAAATAACAGTAATAATTAACGAATGATGATGAATAATAATGATGTGATGATGATGAAAACATGGTGTCCTCTACTGCCTCTAGGTTTGTACTTTTCCCTCTGGGCGCCTCAAAAAAAAAAAAACAAAAAGCGGAAAGAAAGAAATCAGGCTGTTGTGTTACAGCCAACATGAAAAGCTGATGTTGTATGATTTTTTCACGACTTCACATCTGTCCATTACAGGCAGGGATGGGAGCGTTTATGGTCAGTTGCTGGCATTGAAGGGTTTTTTTTTTTTTCAGAATTAAAAACCTGTGGACTGTTGACTCCAGTTTTCACGCGCCAAACCCAAAATCGCTGGCGGAAAGGCATTTTTGTCCTTTTTTTGTTTTTCTATTCTTTCTGTCTTATTTTTTCTTATCTAATTGTTGGGTTTTTTTGTCTTTTTTTCATCATCTGGTGATTTCTGGAATGAGACGTTGGTGACCTCACCTCTGTAATTGCTGAGAAAGGCTTTTCACACAATCTGCAAATTTGGCATTAAGTTTTGTTTGTTTTCGTCTAGCAAAACCAATGATTCCCGGCATGATTATTTCTCACAACCAAACTTGAGAGCTTCAGAGAGTACCAAACTTTTTCACATCAACCACTGGTGGATTGGTAAACAACTTCTGTACGTGAAAGCTGGCACAAGGTTTTTTTCGAATCAAACCGAGAAAAAAAATAATATAAGAAAAGGATTGAAATCACACGCTTATCTTGCTGCTGATACACAGTGCTTTCTCTGCCTTTTGCGGAGCGGGTAGAGAATGTACAAAGCAACGCTTCAAAATTTACATATTTCGCTACCTCCGTATTTCGTTTCACGTTTCATGTCTCCATACACCTTCCTCATGTAGACCGGTTGGAGAGACTCCGTTGTAGGCGTTAGACAGTAGGCGGATCTCTCTTTGCATTAAAGAAGAGATATGATTAAAAGTTATACCTGGGTCTTAGGCTCCCTCCTTGAATTAAATGAAGAATAGACTATGTATGAGTAAGTTTATACAGTTGGGGCTCTCTCCTTGAATGAAATTGAGAGACTCCCCCGAGACTCCATCCATAGAGTTATACAGCTGGGAGTCTGTCTTTGAAATTCAATCGAAGAGACTCCATGAGCGAGTTAACAGCTGGGGTTCCGGTCATTGAATCAGATAAAAAAAAAAAAGAGTCCATGGGTAGAGTTATACCGCGTGGGAGTGTGTCTGAATCTCCAACGAAGAGACTCCATGAAAGAGTTTACAGAGGTCAGAACCGATATCATAGGGATATGGTTGTCCTCCCTTGCGTCGGAACGTGATTTCTTTCTCCTCCCTCTCTCTCTCTCTCTCATTTTTGTGTGTGTGTGTGTTGTGCGCGCCGCGCGGGCGGGTGTGCACGCGAATAGAAGGAGGAGGGAGGAGAAAAGAGAGGGAGAAAAGAGGGGTAATAGAGATGAGAAGAGGGAGATTACCAGTGTCTGGTGAATAGTGAAAACAACGTCGCTTAGCTAGATAAACCGAACTTTTATTTTATTACAATTGGAACATTTTTACAAATAGGGTATTCCATCTTGCTTTCTATCATCTACACAAAATCATTTATGCAAATGATGATGATAACATTTTTACAATGATCATTTGATTATAAGTCCATGTGATGATGAATAGGCCATATTAAGCAGCATGATAATGATTGATTGATGATAGTAGGGTGGAACATTTTTTTTTTGTTTAAATAATACTATGCACCACGGCGCGCCGCGCACACACACACACACACACACACACAAACACACACACCCCACAGTCACAGAGGGGAGGGATAGCTGGAATTTTTTCCCCTAGTTCCAGGAAAATTTCCGTTTATTTCTACCACACACACCACACCAGACACACACACACACCCACACCACATACGCTACGCGCGCACCTACATACGACAGAGCCCTAAGGAAAAAAAAAAAAAAAGATGGGGTGGTAGGGCGCGCACAATATGATACCTCGTCTCTCTCTCTCTCTCTCTCTCCCCCTCCCTCTCTCTCTCTCTCTTCTCATCTCTCTCTCTCTCGCTCCTCTCCACACGCCAACACCCACTCGCGCGGGTGCACACACACACACACACACGCGCGCGCGCACACACCACACACACACACACACACACACCACACACACACACACACCACACAATAAACCACAAACGCACGCGCGCATATGCACACCAGCCCCAACACCACACATCCCCTTCCCGCCTCCTCGTGAATTCTTGACATTTCAGTGAAGCGTACCCGTCCATATTTCTGCTCGCCAGTTAAATAAATTTCGCATTCAACAGACAAACATACTGTTTCGTAAACCGAAATTCATCACAAAATTGAAAAATGGACATTATTATTATCATCACTCATAACGAGGTTAAAACGATTTTTTTTCTTTTCAACAAAGAAAAAAAAAATATAACGGCACATTCTGTTGAAAAACGTTGTGTGTGCTTTCATGCATGTGGCACTACAAAGAGATGTGTGAGAGGAAGGGAGATAATTCAGAAAGGTACAGACAGACGGACTGATTGACAGATAGACATACAGGTAACCAACCAAAATGACCTGATGTTCTGTGCCAGTATTGAAAATGAAAAAATGATTGCAAATGTTTACATTATTTCATATGAAACTGAACATATATAGACGGAACATGTTATTCATTTGAATCGATCAAGCACCGAGAGGGAGGGAGAGAGAGGGGGAGACTGAAAGAGACAAAGAAGAGAGATTCATAACAGAATGGGTATTATGACACGTGTCTTCAGCCTTTTAACCACTGTTTTTTTAAGATGACGAGGAAGAAGGGAAGAGAAATCAAAGATGGCACCGTTAGTTATGTCCCTTGAGAAAAAAAAAACACGATTTATCACCTGCATAATGCGGATGTAAATGTGATTGCATAATTAAGATGTCTTCTTTTCAAAAAAAAAGAAGTTTGCCATTGGCGAGAAGAGGTAAACAGGCACAAAATATCACAGGCATGTGTCTTTCAAAACTATACCCTGTACGGCTATAAAAATCGTACTATACCGACAGAACTAGTATATGAGTATAAAATGATGCGGAATGTACACGGACGATTTAGTACTACGGTATAATCATCGTCGATAAACGATGATTAGTGGGGAAAAAAAAACACAACAAACATGAAGGTTACATAAAAACAAGAAAATTATAATAATGTTTGCAACACCAACGTCATTAATCACAATAAATAAATTGGTAATTTACATATGCTGATTGGTTGCATGCGTGAAGGATAAGTTGTGATCGTTGGCAACATTACTACCAAAAACGACCAAAAGCTGTGTCTTGTTGATGGTAGCTTGTAGTACGAGATTTCACTGACTTTTTCTCGCCAGCCATAGATTCGAAATACTTGAGTGAATGAGACACTCTGAGAAGCGGTCGCGTGAGACAAAATTATCTGTTAAAGTAATGAAAATGGTACGAATGCTTCACACCACCAATATACAGCCATTTGGATTTAATACACACGTTTTGGGAGGGAGGTGGGTGGTGGGTGGTGGTGGAGGGGGGGGGGATGTCCTGTTGCAGAATATAGTTTTTAAATCTACGTGTGTTCATGTCTTTCATGCAAACACTTATTATGTCAAACTCATTCAGTTTTTTTTATGACAAAAAAATTTTGAATTTGGGCGTGGAGTGATTACGGTGTCGTACTGATGTTGAGGCCAGTTTTGCTTCAGAACTTCGCAGGAGAAAAGATAGTTTTGTTACTAAGTAGGTATTTCAGCATCAGCACATACCAATTTGTCAGGCTCTGATGCTGCAATCAGCTCGACACGAACCCCCCTACCCAGATCTTTTCGATTGATTGCCACAATGCCGGTGACGCCCTGGTGTATCATATATATATATATAATATATATATATAGAGAGAGAGAGAGAGAGAGAGAGAGAGAGAGAGAGAAGTGAGTGTGTGTGTGTGTGTGTGTGTGTGTGTGTGTATGTTTAGATAGATAAATGATAGAGATATACACCATGGATTTCATATCAATTTCAGCTTGATTTCTTCAAACATCAGACATTCTGAACTTTATATGCAGCAAATCTTTACACAATATGAACGTAAAGATGGAAACTAAACGTCTGAGGAAGTTTACACAACATCAAAAGTTCTGAAGTCAAGTATCACATACACAATCCATAAAACAAAGTTTACAGTAGTTAACGCTCATGTTTCGATGGTTTAAATGATCGAGACAAAGTTCTATGGTTATTTAATTCGGGCAAATGTATAACAAAGAATCTGAAGATGAATTTTGGCCATGACCTCCTCAAGAAAAATGTACATGACATGAAATATTCAGAAGTCAGTGCATTACATATGCACTCAATAAAACAAAGCTTACATCAATCAGTCAGCACACTCGGTGGATGGTTCAAGTCATTGGGACAAAGTTTCTATGGTCATTCAGTTTGGTCACATGTATGATAAGGAAATCTGCAGATGATTTTTTGGCCATCACTTTATGCCCAATGATGTACATTTGGAGAAGAAAAAAAACCCACTGCCCTATGTCTCTCTCTTTTCTCTCGAAATAAATGAAATATCTTCTTGTTCATCCACTCTTCCATTTTATTTCGAACTGTTATGACTTTCATGCAAGTTTTACATTGAGGAGACAACCCAAAATAAACATTGCGATCACAGTATTGCAGAAGTCTGATTATATGCCATTTCACTATGACGTCATAGGTCTGAGTGACGTCATCACGGTCTGTAACTGTTTCTCCTTTTCCTGGAAATCTGTGTGGCCAATCACCAGCTCGCTGTGGACAGAGAAAGACACATGGAAACACAGATGACGGGAAATGAGAAAGATACAGGACACAGGGAATCGACTTAGCGTCAAAGATAAAGACAAATTATGTATGGGTCATGTGAGAAATTAAAGAAACAGGAAAGAAAGAGCATTTATGCGAGAGCAAAAATTACGGTAAAAAGACTTTGGAGGTGTGGATCACACACACACACACACACACACACACACACACCACACACACACACACACACACACACACACGCACGCACGCACGTACGCACGCACGCGCGCGCGCGCGCGCGTGCGCCCATGTACGCACGGACAAACACGCACACATACACATACGCGGCGCGCGCTCACCCACATCTAAGCAGTCACGAATATCTCTCTCTGTCTCTCTCTCTCTCTCACACACACACACACACACATATAACACACACATAGGAGAGAGAGAGAGGGAGAGAGAGAGAGAGAGAAACACACACACATACACACACACACACACACACACAAACACACACACAGTCGCAGGTTTGATGGATGCTGGACGTGATGTTCTGCATATTATTATTGGCGGGTGCAGACTGTATTGCTACAGTCTTTTTATTTCTTTCTCACAGGTGTATAGATGTTTTTGCACGGAGACAGAGCAAATGCGACAA
>JADBJO010009071.1:32500-40000 GCA_016801955.1 Conus betulinus
ACCACCATCACCATCATCATCAATGTCCACCACCACCACCATCTCTGCCGCATCGTCGTCGTCATCATCTTCATCGCCATCAGCATCAACACCATTATGATCCTTGCTATCAACATCGCGACGACACCGTCACCACCATCCTACTTACAATGAGCACTGCAGTGGTAGTAGTAGTGGAAGAAGTAGCAGCAGAAGTAGAAGTAGTAGCAGTAGTAGGGGGAGGAGGAGGAGGGAGGCAGGAAGGAAGGAGGAGAAGAGAGGCCAATGTTATGGAGTATTCGAGATTTCACAGCAATTCAGCGGCCACTTTGCGCGCGCGCCCGTGTGTGTGTGTGTGTGTGTGTGTGTGTGTGTGTGTGTGTGTGTGTGTGTGTGTGTGTGTGTGTGTCCGAGCGCGAGTGCATGCGTGTGTGCGAACGTGCATTTGAGCACGTGCGTATATATGTGTATGAGGCAAGAGAGACAGTGACGCTAACACTAAAATAACTAATGATATAGGCCCAACACCCCCCCCCCCCCCCCCCCCCCCCTTTTTTTTTTTTTAATTCCACCCGCACTCCACACTCGCTACATGCTGTCAGGTCTTGCGGGGGGTACTAGGAAGGCACGCAAACACACTCACACACAGACACGCGCGCGCGCGCGCACGCACGCACGCACGCACGCACGCACGCAGCACAGACAGACAAGACACAGAGGAAGGGGGGGGGGGGGGGGGCTGACACAGGGAATGGCTGTCTAGAACTGCTTTCACTGAAATCCAGAGACGGACAGAGGAAGAAGAGGGGGGAAGCAATACGGGCACCCGCTGTCTGGTACCACTTACGCTGAAATCCAGTTCCGTGAGCACGCAGTTGGGATTTTTCAGGATGGCAGCACAGATCCCCCAACACCCTGCGCTTCGCATGGGATTTTTCCCTATCTGAAAAACAAAACAAAACAAACAAACAAAAAAAAACAGTGGTGGTGCCACGTGAGTGAAGTAGTGTGATGATGATGATGATGAACGAGAGGTAGAGAAGGTTTGTGATGATGAAGCTCCGCCCTGCACTCGTTGATGAATTGGGGAAATTGAAACTTATGGTGTGTGCGTTATGAATGGTATCACATATGGTGCAGGCTCGCTCGCTCTCTCTCTCTCTCTCTCTCCTCTCTCTCTCTCTCTCTCTCTCTCTCTCTCTCTCTCTCTCTCTTACATATTTATCTCAGCAAGGACAGATTGGAAGAGTAGGCTGCACCTAAAATCTCAATCCTTGATCGAATAAAAGTTTTTTTTCTGAGTTCTTCTCTCTCTCTCTCTCTCTCTCTCTCTCTCTCTCTCTCTCTCTCTCTCTCTCTCTCTCTCTCCTTATCTATCCTCCTTTTGCGTAAGTGTTACCGATGTTGCTGTATACGTTCGCACACAACTTGATGATAAAGCGCATAAGTTTACATATACATGATGAAGAAAGTACCCGAACGCACGCACAGCACACCAACGCTTTACACTGGACAGGCCAAAACAGAAGGAAGAGAGGTCACTCCACTGGACACTGACCTTGAGCACCTTGAGCGACTCGTTGACCATCAGGCCCTTCCCTATTAGCACTGCCCCCTCCGTGGTGATGCGGTTGTTCCTGGGGACACACACACACACACACACACACACACACACACACACACACACACACACACACACACACACACCACGATTGGCATACAGACCCTTTGAAGTCTGCTGAGAACACACACGCTCCCACGACAGTGTTTCTTTTTCCAGGTGACCCCTGTCCCCACCCCACCCCCTACCCTGGATTTCGCGCCCTCCATTATCGTCATCACCGCTGTCATCCCTCCTCCTCCTCCTCATCATCATCATCATCACGGTGACTCATTATCATCATCATCATCACTATCACCATCATCATAATCACCATCACCACCAATACCATCATCATCATCACCACCACCATCATCATCGTCATCACCATCATCATCACTGTCATCGTCACCATTACCATCATCATCATTATCATCCATCACCACCACCACCATCATCACCACCCACCACCATCATCGTCATCATTATCATTATCACCATCATCATCGTCACCACCACCATCATCACCATCATCATCTTCATCACCATTACCATCCTCCTCCTCATCGTCATCATCACCACCACCATCATCATCATCATCACTGTTATCGTCGTCGTCGTCATCGTCACCATCACCACCACCACCATCATCACCACCACCATCATCGTCATCATCACCATCATCATCACCACCACCACCATCATCATCATCACCATCATCATCACCCACCATCATCATCATCATCATCATCATCATCATCATCATCATCATCATCACCACCACCACCACCACCACCACCACCATCGCTATCATCCTCACGGTGACTCACATGATGTTCAGTTCCTCCAGCACAGTGTTCCCCTTCAGGGTATCGCCCAGGGCGGTGGCTCCCTCCAGCCCAAACCCGTTCCACGCCAGGTTGATCTTCCTCATGTACACATTGTTCTGGGGGACCATCAGCCAAGACATCATATTCAGGGCTTCCGCTGAGCATTGGTTTTTATAGTCATTTGACATGCCCCCACATTCCCCAAAATAGAACTCTTTAAAAGATTCATTATTAAGCAACTTGATCGATTCAAATATATCCGCTTTCTTTTGAAATTAGGCTGCGAAGAACTCGCTCACGTGTTGGAGAGAGAAAACACAGCGGGGGACGAGAAGGTGTGGGGATGGGGGTGGGAGAGTGGCGGGATGGGGCGGGGGAGGGGGGGGGGAGGTTGTAAAAAGAAAAAGGTGGTGGTTTGAGTGAGCGATGGTTCCTGTGCAAGCTGTGACGGGTTGCGAGAGAGTGTTCCCCAGGAGTCTTGCTCCACACTCGCTTCAACATCTAGGCTGGATTCCTTCCGTGTCAAAATAACCTAACAAGTGGACTCATTTCAACAGGAACAAATTTAAAAACGACACAACAGCAGTCCCACCTCAGCAACAGGATACTCTATAAGCTGCTCCAGTAAATTGTTAAACAAAAAGTGAAAACGACTGTTACTGGTTTTAATCACCAAAGAAAGTAAGTTATGGGCTCTTCTTAACCAAAAATCCCTTTGTCTGGCGTTGTTTGTCTGTCATTGTGTGTCTGCCATTGTGTGTCTGGGTATTCTTTGTCTGGCATTGTGTGTCTGTTATTTTTTGTCTGGCACTGTTTGTCTGGCATTGTTTGTCTGGCATTGTGTGTCTAGCATTGTTTGGCATTCTTTGACTGGCATTGTTTGTCTGGCACTGTGTGTCTGTTATTCTTTGTCTGGCATTGTTTGTATGGCGTTGTTGTTGTCTGGTATTCTTTGTCTGGCATTGTGTGTCTGGCATTGTTTGTCTGGTATTCTTTGTCTGCATTGTGTGTCTGGCATTGTTAGTCTGGAATTCTTTGACTGACATTGTTTGGCATTCTTTGGTATTCTTTGTCTAGTATTGTGTGGCTGGTATTCTTTGGCCGGAATTCTTTGTTTGGCATTCTTTGTCTGACATTAGTTGTCTGGTATTCCTTGTCTTGTATTGTCTAGCAATGTTTGTCTGGCATTCTTTGTCTAGTATTCTTTGTCTGACACTGTCTCGCATTTTTTTGTCTGGCATTGTTTAGCATTGTTTTGTCTGGCATTGTTTGACATTCTTTGTCAGGAATTCTTCGTCTGGCATTGTCTAGCATTCTTTGTCTGGCATTCTTTGTCTAGCATTCTTTCAAGAAGCAGCATCTTTCCGAGTAGCACGTCGAGCCAACCTCCGGGGCTGTATTGGCCTTTTAATACCCAACGACCTTTAGACCTTACCTTTTGCCCTCCACCCCCCACCCCTTCCCCTCACTGACCTTGACCCCTACCGCCACGGCGACGGCGCCCTTCCTCCTGAGGTGGTTCCAGGAGAGGTCGACCTCTTTCAGGCTGGCGTTGTCGGAGAGGGCGGGGCCTATGTGCAGACCTGCTGCCTCGCACAGGTTGTTGTGGCTCAGGTCCAGGTACTCCACGCGGCTGGACGACTGCAGGGTTAAAAGGTCAAGGTCACGCTGGAGTGACTGGGTTTGTTTTTATTGTGAGAGGGACTTGTGCGTCCATGGAGGTCAGAGTTCAGTGGACGAGAGGTCAGAGGTTTTTTTTTTTTCCAGTCTTGTGGCCGTTTACTGTCGGATAAATTATACTGAAAGAAGGGGGAAGGGGGGATAAGATGGCGGGTAGGAGACAAGAGAAGGGAAAAAAGACAGGAATCGAGAGGAAACAGGAGGAAAGAAAGACATGAGGTACAGGGGGCGCGCGCACACCACACACACACACGCGCACAGTATAGTTTCTTCTGTACCTCGCGCGCGCGCGGATACATACATACATACATATATATATATATATTTTTTTTTTTTTTTTTTCTATTAATTCTATTCTATTAATAGATCTTGCTCCCCAAGGGGTTGAGCACTTTAAGAATTTTATTAGGCATTTTAGTGGTATTATATATATATATATATATATATATATATATATATATATATATATATATATATATTAAAAATAGGATGGTAAAAGGAAGTTTTAAAATTAACAGATCTGTTTCGAGCGCTGGCTCTCCTCCTATGTTTAACAGATGTTGCTCCCCAAGGGGTTGAGCACTTTAAGAATTTTATTAGGCATTTTAGTGGTATTCTTTATATATATATATATATATATATATATATATATATATATATATATATATATATATATATATATATATATGTATTTGTTAAAAATAGTATGGTAAAAGGAAGTTTTAAAATCAACAGATCTGTTTCGAGCGCTGGCTCTCCTCAGATGGTTTTGGGTCGCCTACTGCCCGGTGTTATATGGCCTAATGTCACTGTTTGCACGTGCGGATTTGGCTGCACGTGTTGTTCGGTGTTTCAGGTTGTTTACAGTTCAGGGCGCGTTTGCTGACAACGATTTCCATTTGTGCCTGCAGTTGTTTACTATTTCTACTTTAGTATTTAGGGTTGCTAAGTATGGTTTGCATAGTATTAACCATTTTTCTGTTGAACATAGGTTGCATCTTTTTGAAATGTTATTGTATGGTGATGCCCTTTTTATGATTTTCCAGGATATGTTATAGTTTAGTTTTTTTTGTCTTTAAGTCTCCAATATATTTGCTCAGTTCTGTTTGGTTTTTGTATTTTTCTTTGTTGAATGACTGTTTATGGTTTGCATATCTGGTTTTGAAGTGATTTTCAGTGATCCCTATGTATGTTTTTTTTTCATTTTCTGATGTCACAGTGGCTTGGTATACAATGTTGTTATAGAGGCATTTGTTGCTTAAGGGACACTGTTCTTTTTGTAGTACAATTGCGGGATTTCCTTTCTTCACCCTTCTTTGCTGTGTTGCTTTTCATTTTATTGGATGAATCAATTATATATTTTTAAGGTTAGGCATGCATGAATATGATAGTTTGATGGTGTTCTTGTTGAATATTTTGGACAGTTTGTGTTCTTTTGGGAAGGATGCTGTCAAAATTTTAAAAAATTCTTTCCCCACGTTTGTTTTTACTCGTCCATCATATGGAGGGTTGTACCATGTGATTTTCCTTTTCCTGCTTTTTTTTTGTTTTTGTTCATGTTGTTATCTGGGCTGTATTGTAGTTTGTAGCTGTAACCACTTTTTTGCAATGCCTCTTGGTATTCTGCTGCTGCGTTGTTGAATACTCTTTCATTATGTGACAGATTAGATAATCTCTTGTTTATGCCCATGGTATTTTGTTTTTAGTATAGATGGTGGGTGGTTGCTATTGATGTTTACATAAATGGGTGTGTCATTAGGTTTCTTGTATGGTTTATATATGTAGTTGTTGAGGTCAAGTGTTATGTCTAAGTAGTTCACTACCTTTTTGTTTGCTTCGATGGTGATTTTTTAAGTTATGGTTTTTGGAAAATTTTGCATAGTTCTTTTTTTCTTGCATAGTTCTTTTTTCCCAACATGTAGACTAATAAACCCATCTAAATCTGAACTGGGCAAAATAAGTAAGAAAATCCTAGAAAAAGCCATAAAAAACATAAAATCAAACACAGAATTCAACCTCAGGAAGAACACATATGAAGTTATCCAATGGTTCAAAATCTTAACAAACAGAAGAACACAGTATTCATCACATTCGACATAGTAGACTTCTACCCATCCATAGATGAAGAGCTACTCACTAAAGCTCTGAAATTTGCTAATAAACACAGACATAACAGGGTCAGAAATGAAATCACTCTTCACACCAAGAAAACTTTACTCTACAGCAGAAATGAAACATGGATCAAGAAAACGAATAAAAAACTCAACATTTGATGTGACCATAGGATCGTATGACGGTGCCGAAACATACGAACTGGTCGGACTGTTCATGCTATCCAACATCCAAAAACAACTCGGAAAGCAAGTTGGACTATACAGAGACGACGGCCTTGCCGCGCTAAACAACCATCCAAGAACCATTGAAAACAAGAAAAAAGAACTATGCAAAATTTTCCAAAACCATAACTTAAAAATCACCTTCGAAGCAAACAAAAAGGTAGTGAACTACTTAGACATAACACTTGACCTCAACAACTACATATATATAAACCATACAAGAAACCTAATGACACACCCATTTATGTAAACATCAATAGCAAACCACCCACCATCTATACTAAAAAAACAAAATACCAATGGCATAAACAAGAGATTATCTAATCTGTCACATAATGAAAGAGTATTCAACAACGCAGCAGCAGAATACCAAGAGGCATTGCAAAAAAAGTGGTTACAGCTACAAACTACAATACAGCCCAGATAACAACATGAACAAAAACAAAAAAAGCAGGAAAAGGAAAATCACATGGTACAACCCTCCATATGATGGACGAGTAAAAACTAACGTGGGGAAAGAATTTTTTTTTAATTTTGACAGCATCCTTCCCAAAAGAACACAAACTGTCCAAAATATTCAACAAGAACACCATCAAACTATCATATTCATGCATGCCTACCTTAAAAATATAATCGATTCATCCAATAAAATGAAAAGCAACACAGCAAAGAAGGGTGAAGAAAGGAAATCCTGCAATTGTACTACAAAAGAACAGTGTCCCTTGCAACAAATGCCTCTATAACAACATTTGTATACCAAGCCACTGTGACATCAGAAAATGAAAAAGAAAACGTACATAGGGATCACTGAAAATCACTTCAAAACCAGATATGCAAAAACCATAACAGTCATTCAACAAAGAAAAATACAAAAACCAAACAGAACTGAGCAAATATATTTGGAGACTTAAAGACAAAAAAATAAACTATAACATATCCTGGAAAATCATAAAAAGGGCGTCACCATACAATAACATTTCAAAAAGATGCAACCTATGTTCAACAGAAAAATTGTTAATACTATGCAAAAACCATACTTAGCAACCCTAAATACTAAAGTAGAAATAGTAAACAA
>JADBJO010009071.1:45000-50000 GCA_016801955.1 Conus betulinus
ATCATTGTTTCCTCAAGCAAAATGTGAAAAAGTGTGCGCCTCGTTTTTATAACAAAAGAAAGGAGTAAGATCTTTCTTCTTGTGCATCTGAATGTAAAGAGTTAATTGAAGTGTACGTGCTGCCGTTTGGGGGAGAAATTTGCGGAAGAGAGCTTTTTAACAGAGTTTTTAAAAATCTGTTTTAAGGAGTAGTGCACAAAACAAAGTGTGAAGTAGCGCACTTTAATGCACGACACAAAACAAGACAAGAAATGTTCGGCAATAAGCCTTCCTCAGCGACAAAACAATGAAAACAGTACAGACATTAATATACGCAGTACTCCCCTTGTGAAGCCAAAGTGGTGAATGAAGTTGATAGAGGGGTAGTGGGAGAGGGTGAGTTGTGTTCGAGGAAGATGGCACGAGGAAAGAGGGTAGAATGAAGCGAGGAGGAGGAAAAAGAGAGAGAGAGAGAGAGAGAGGGGGGGGGGAGAGAGAGAGAGAGAGAGAAAGTAGAGGGAGAGTGAGAGAGAAGAGGACAGGGAGGGGAAGGAGAGTGAGAGGGGGGAGGGTGTGATTGTGTGTAGTGGGTGTGTTGCATATGAAAGAAATGAACAAGAGAGAACACAATAAATGAAATACAATATGCACCAAAAAGCATTGTAAATGACAAAGGGACGGGGGAGGAGAGAAGGGGGTCAGCCGCCTAAAGCACCCGACCCAAGTCTGACCCTAGGGTAGGTTGCCCTACCCAAGCACCGTCGTGTTCCGGTAACGCTGCAGTTTGTTTCATTTGCCTTTGTTCTCTCTCTGTCTTTCAAGAGAAAAGAGTTAAGTGAGTAGTTCAGGGAGACTGTACCCACTCACCATTTCACCTGTGTCACACATAGAAAGGAAAGGTGAAGCAAGTAAACATGCATTCACACAAATAAAAACGAAAAATCCCAAGTCTTTGTCACACATAACAAAGGAAAGGTGAAACAAATAAACATGGATTCAAACAAAAATAAAATACACAACACGCAAAGACCATCTTTTTTTTTTTCTCTCCATCACCTCCGCCTTTACTATTTTTTGGTCTTTTTTTCTCCTTTTTTTCAAAGGCGTTTTTTTTTTCTTCTTCCTTTTTCACCAACTCTCATGCACCATGCAAGTCAGTATGTTGTATTGCTACCAAAGGACATTTTCTTGCTGACTTTTAGTGTTCGGGCGTTTGACACAGCGCGTCAGGGTTTGTTTATGTACTAGTATATTTGGTGTACTGACACTTTTACACCGTATGTAACAAAAACTTACAAAAATAAAGGAAGGAAGAGGAAAAGGTCCAGACATCTCCCGGGAAACATCCTTGAAACAACAGACGAAAATAAGTATGCAACGATGATACCAGAAATGCGCGAAGAACGACAGAAGGAGGAACAAGAAACAAGATGCAAAGCATGTAAATGTACTCCCAGTTTATCTTGAATACAAGTACTTTCCGAGGTATTCTATAAAGAAGAAAAAACCGTTTGGGGCCGTTATAGCCGTTTGTAACGGCTATTCTGGTAAAATTAAACGTCGGGCATCATCCGTGACCCATAATGAACATACATACAAATTTTCAGACAGATTCGACCCAGAAGTTTTGTCTGGAGCAAGTAGAACACATTTTGACCACGGACAGACACACAGACAGACGCACAGATAGCATTTCTTCGTTCCCATTGTAAAGTAGTCCCTGTTCTATAAGAACTGGGAGTACAGAGAGAGAGGGGGAGAGAGAGAGAGAGTAAAGACCATCAGGGCTCACCATCTTGCTCCAGGTCGGTGTCCCAGGCCTTCTCGTCGCCCAGTTCAGCCACGTTGTCCACCTCGTCGAGGCTCTTCCCTTTGGCTTGCTCGTCAGCCTCGTTCTCGCTGGCCGAGCTTTGCCCCCTCTCCGCCTGCTTGGACTGGTCGCTCTCGGCTTGAGACTTTTTGCTGCTGGCCCGGCTTATTGTCTGGGAACAGGGGTGACAGGGTGTTCGTCAGGATACAGGTGAACACTGATTTGTTTGAAAATTAGTTTTCTTCGCTTTGTGGAGTTATCCATGACTAATAGACCAGTGGGCTTGTTGTAGATGAGCTACAGAAATTTGAAACACCTTTCCTCGTTCTCCCCCCCCCCCCCCCCCCCCCCCCCCCCCCCCCCAACCTTGGTTATTGCAAAATGCATGCTGACGTCATTTCTTTGTCACACAAGTTTTTTTTTTAGTTTTGATGAATTCACAGAATTAAGAAGAACTATCAGAAGATTCCAAGGCAGCAGACTGTTGAATTTGTTCCGCCCGCGAAACGTTATAAACGTCACCATGAGATGTGTTCAAAACATGATCAACAAAGTTAAACATGTTTTGTTGCGTTGTAAAATGGAGACTTATGTTTTGCTCTGTTGTGAAATTTGTTTGAAAATTGGATAGTTCTCAATGTCCTTTTGATTGGGACTTTTCTTCGTCAGAATACTATAATGTGACCAATCATATTTCATCTATCAAGTCGGCCTTTCCTCCTCCTCTTTTTCCTTCTTCGCCTCTTCCTTCTTTTTTGTTCCTTCCTTCTCTCTTTCTTCTTCTTCTTCTTCTCCTCTCTCTTTCCTTTCCTCCTCCTCCTCTCTCTCTCTCCTCTCCCTCCTTTCCTTCCAATCCTCCGTTCCTCTTATACATATATATATATATATATATCTTTGTCTCTCTCTGTCACGCTCGCGCGCTCACACACGCGTTCGGTTTTCCATCCCTGCCCAAGACCCATTCCTCTCTGTCTCTTATGAAACACGAACAGAACCGTCGCAAGCCAAATCAGGTACGGAAGTAAGACAGAGAGAGAACCACACTGCAGATACAGAATTGGGGAGGGGGGGAGGGGGGGGGGGTTACCTGGGGTCGGTGGGAAACTGGTCAATACACTTCAGCTACCAAAGATCTGCTGCAAAAAATTTTCCTTGACACGGGGGAGGAGGGGGGGGGGGGGGGGAGCGGGGATTAGGTAAGAATCAGGCTGTTGTTTGGACTGGACTGGAGACAGCTGAAGATGAAAGAGGCTCCGTGTTATGGGTGTCCAAGGAGGTTGTTCAAAGTTCGCTGGTGAGGAGGACTGCTGTGTGAAGATTGCGTGTGCCGGATAAGATGTGTTTGAAGACACTGTATGCTGATGTCTTCAGTCAGTAAAACGTGAAGGGATTTTTTAATTTTAGCGTGTTTCTGTTCAAGCCTTTAGGAGTACAGTGTGTTCGTAACACACTTTTCACATAGGCTGATATTGAAACCATGCATAAATCTGTGCCTTGAAAATGGTATAATATCACATGTTTTTGATTAGACGCTGTGGCTTATAATGTGAACAAATAATTTTCATCTCTCTCTCTCTCTCTCTCTCTCTCTCTCTCTCTCTCTTTCAACGTACAGTTATGATACGGTATAACAGCAACAACAAAAACAATGCAACAAATAATAACCTTGCTGTCTCTAAGTGACTGCTTTCCTTGGCAATACACCCTGACATCGACCCAGCCCCGAGCGATACAGACACCTACAGTGTTGGTCAGGAAATCTGTTCTTAAACAAGATCTAAAACGCCTTAGATAAACGGTATTGAAATTTGACTCTGTAATCACAGTGATCCCACCTGTAATCATAGAAAACTACAACCACGAAAGCGACTCTACGGGCAAGTGTGTTTTAAGTGCTGGTGTTGGTGTTGTCCGACAGAAAGGTGCAAGGGGGAGGTTGTGAGTTAGCGTCTGCTTGATAGGATCGGATGACAGGATCGCGGGAAATTGGTGCTGAGGTACTGACTGCAATAGGCTTGGGGGTGGGGCGACCGTATACATATACTAGTCTGTCTGTCTGTCTCGCTCTGTGTGTGGGTGTGTCTCTCTCTGTCTCTGTCTGTCTGTCTGTCTCTCTCTCTCTCTTTGTGTGTTTTAAGGAAGGAAAAAAGAGGGCTGTGTGCTTAATGCTTTGTCTCTCTCACACACACACACACGCGCGCGCGCGCGCGCATGCACGAACGCACGAACACACGCACACAGACAGACAGACCGATTAAAAATGCTAGAGCTGCAGTTACTCGAACGCCGGCTTACCATCGTAATCAATAGACATTGCATCATAGTGTATGATGTTGCTTATAGCACAACCAACCACGAAGGACCATAATTATCAGGGCTGTCACCGCATTGAGAGAGACAGACAGACAGAGAGCGTGTATAATGCAATGCAGTGCAAGGTAATGCAATACAATGCGATGGAATGGGGAGCACTAAACTGTAAATGCAATGCAGTGAATGCATTACTGTACATTGCACTACAATACAGTACAAATACAAATGCAATATACACAACAATACAATACAGCTCATGCAGTCATTGTACTTACTCGTCGGCCCACTTTAACGGGCTCCTTCTTGGCATACAGCGAAAACGCCATCGTACTACTACAGCTGTCCCCCACTCGGGAGAAAGAGTGACTGTTCCTAAAAGCCTTTTACAACACTGTCTTCCTCTTTGTCACAAATAATAGTTGGCTTTTCTCACCTGCCGCTCTGATGGTTCGTTGAAATGATTATCTTTTCACTGCAGACAGTGTAATCATAAAGCACGATTAATGGACCTTTTTTTCTCTTCTGGTTCTTTGGATAAAGGGGGACGATGTTGTTTTGTTTCTTCGAATTCGGAAGGTAGTTTCTATCTCCGGAAGCACCTCCGTTAAACCGACATTGTCATTGTACGCAATCCTTGTTCTCACTCCGTTTTGTTTGCATAGTCTTTCCTCATTTCTTTTCAGCGCTATGTGTGACACATTTTCCCCCGACACATTCACGATAGCTTGCGTGTCTGAAGCGCTGGCAAACCAAAAAGTCCAGTTCTCCCTGAATACGGAGCGCGGCTACCTGTAGGGTGAGATAAAAGAAAAAAATATCTCATTCGGGGGAGAGAAAAAAATAATCACCTCTTAGTGAGCTTCGGTGCTTTGGCCGAGGAATCAAGAAAGAAGGAAGG
>JADBJO010009071.1:55000-57500 GCA_016801955.1 Conus betulinus
AGCGGATGTGGTGTAGTGCATATGCACTAGTCCGCACGCAGTGACACCTCGTTGATGAAACTGTCTTGATAGTTGGTTACTTTTCTTCTGCTCGATCAGTTCCTGGGAACGTCAAGTGGTCATATCTTCGCCAGAAGTTGAGCTTCTGCAGAGTTTTTTTTTTTTTTTTCAAGCAAGCCAATTATGATTTGGATAATCATTGTATTCATTTTGCGTTAACGTCAGCCAATCACGCGGCGCATTACTTTCAGTCACATGAAACAGATTCAAGGTGACTGACAGCTGTAATGATGTCTGGAGTGTTGGCTATAGAAACACAGGCCTTGACGGCTAAATCTGATAACCTTACGCACCTAGCCAAATTGGGCAGTATGATCAGTCTCGTGAAGTGAGCGATTGTGTATCCACCGGGCCAGCGAGTCTTCGGCTTGAACCTATCGAGACCAACTGTGTGCTGCCAACGTTAGCTTCGAAACTCGAACGATGTCCGTGGTGTGTGGGGGTTGATCAACTCTCGGTCTTGAGGAGGTGAAGATGATTGTCAGCTGAATTCAGAGGGACTGAGGGATACATCTGGGCCTGGCTTTGTGCGTTACCTCGTCCTTCGTATAAACTGTGGTCTGGTCAGAGGAGAGACGACTGCGGACAGCTTTATCACTTTTGGGGCGTTTGTTATACAGACTGGGAGAGCTGGACAGAGAGAGAAAGAGACAGACAGAGACAAAGAGACAGAAAGAGAGAGAGCGAGAGAGAAAGTGTGTATGTGTATGTATGTGCGCGCGCGCGCGCGCGTGTGTGTGTGCATGTGTGTGTGTGTGTGTGTGTGTGTGTGTGTGTGTGTGTGTGTGTGTGTAAGCGACAGAGAGAGAGAGAGAGAGAGAGAGAGAGAGAGAGAGGCTCTGCTGTGGTGCTTAGCTTCGATGTGTTACTGCCCTCAGTTAAGCTGGCCATTAAGGCACAGGGGTTAAGCACACGACTTTAGCCATGGCATCATCAAAAATGAAATAAACGAAACAAATGAACGTACCGAACAGAAATGCAGGGGGAGAGAGACAGTCAGAGAAAGAGAGAGAGAGAGGAGGGGGGGGGGGGGGGAGGAGGAAAGAGAGAGAGAAGAGATGGCAATGAAAGGGGGATAAAGAGAGAGACGGAGAGATAGCGAAAGAAACAGAAGACAAAGATGCACTGAAATGAAAAGATATAAAGGCATATATATATATATATATATATATATATATATATATATATATATGTGTGTGTGTGTGTGTGTGTGTGTGTGTGTTTTTGAGAGAGGGGGGGGGGAGAGAGAGAGAAGCGTGGGCTCGCACGCACACACACACACACACACACACACACACACACACACACACAGAATGGGTGAGAACAGTATGAGCCAGAGGGGACAGTGGTAGGAACTGGTTGTGTCGCAGCGTGGGAACGGGAAGTCGGGTCACGCAGAGAAGACTGTATAGCCTGCCTGTCTGCTGGTTCCTCTCTTCCTTCTCTGTGAGAACCCTGTGTCTGTCTGTCCGTCTGTACATGCACATACAACTCTCTCTGTCTCTGTCTCTGTCTCTCTCTCTCTCTCTCTCTCTCTCTCTCTCTCTGTCTGCCTTGGTGAGCGAGTCACACACACACACACACACACACACACACACACACACACACACACACACACACATACGCGCATGCACGTATACGCGCGATACAGTATTGTGAGAGGGTGAAATGAGCGGTAGAGGGCGTAAGGTAATAGAAAACTACCATAACTCCCAGCCTGTCCCAGAGAGAGAGAGAGTGAGAGCTATAAAGGAGAGAGAAAAGACAGACATACACTTCAAGTCGAAAAACACAGAACGGATAGCCAGACTGGTTTGCCTACAGACGAAGAGGAGGAGGAGAAAAATCAAGTAATTGATTAACTAATTCATTAATTAATTCCCTGTGGACAGCGGTAAAGACATCCAACAAATCTCTGGCACTTTCCCCATGGCAAGCAGCAGCTTCTGTGGCCAGCATCACAGTCAGCTTAAAAACAAACAACACCAATCATAGCCCAAACAAAACAACAGCCAATCATAGCCAACAACAACAGCCAATCATAGCCAACAAACAACAACCAATCATAGCCAAAACAACAACAGCCAATCATAGCCAACAAACAACAACCAGTCATAGCCAACAAACAACAGCCAATCATAGCCAACAAACAACAACCAATCATAGCCAACAAACAACAGCCAATCATAGCCAACAAACAACAGCCAATCATAGCCAACAAACAACAGCAATCATAGCCAACAAACAACAGCCAATCATAGCCAACAAACGTTCCCCCTTAATCCACTTCTCTCACCCTCTCTCTCTCTCATAACAACTCCTCCACCTCTCCTCCTTTTAACACCCCCTCATACACACACCCACCCACCCCCTTCCTCCTCCTCTACACCCCCCCCTTCCCCCTCAACCCACTCTTCCGCCAAAAAGGGGGGGGGGGGGG
>JADBJO010009071.1:62500-65000 GCA_016801955.1 Conus betulinus
AGAAGTCCAGTCTCGCGCTGGCCTCCCTGCCATGTATACCCTGTTCAGACAGCGTTGGCTGGGCCACGTCGCATGGAGGATGGTCGCATCCGAAAAGACGTTCTCTATGGAGAGCTTGCTGCAGGGCAGAGAAGCATTGGCCGTCCATAGCTAGCCGAGATACAAAGACGTTTGCAAAAGCGACATAAAGGCGCTTGAGATCAACACTTGTCTCCTGGGAGGATCTCGCAGCAGACTGCAACAGCTGGAGAAGCACTCTCAAGAAACAGCTGCAGATTGGCGAAGACAACATGACAGCTGCTGCAGCAGAAAAGCGAGCCCGCAGGAAGGGGATGACAGCCAAACAAACCAGTGTCAACGTACAGATATGACCATTGTGACAGAGACTGCCACTCTCATAGCGGTCTCTACAGCCACATGCGACGCTGTTCGGGGAAAGCAGACAGCCCGGACAGATATAAATCTTACATCGGATGTACTCTATCCATGGTCAGCTATGACTGACGGAAGCCCACTATTACAGCAGAGCCTAGTCTTGTTTGCCGTTAGTTATGCCACTGTGCCATTAATTGCATATTCTATCTCTCTCTCTCTCTCTCTCTCTCTCTCTCTCTCTCTCTCTCTCTCTCTCTCTCTGCGCGCGCGCGCGTATGCATGTGTGTGTGTACGTGTGTGTATGTGTGTGTGTGTGTGTGTGTGTGTTTCAGGATATAATGTGTTGATGGTCTGACATGCTCATGAAATGCAACTTAAAAAAAAAAATCCTGTATGAGTGTGACAGCCCTGAAAGAAAAAGAAGCCCCGTGTGGTCGGTTGGACAACAAACAGTAACACCCAAGACTTCAAATCATCAACTCTTTGGCCCTGTATCAGATAGCAACACGAGTTAACCTTATGAAAACAGAAGGTAATAGGCAGGGCGGGCACACACACACATACAAGACATGGAAGCAGGAGTGGGGGTGGGATAGGATGGGGAGGGGAATGGAAGGGGAGAAATGAATAGGGGGAGGGGGAGGGAGGGAGGGTTAAAGAAAGTCACCAAACAGCCATAGCGTGCGCTTTGTGTCGCAGTAGCGCCCCCACCCTCACCCCCCACCCTCACCCCCCCACCCCCCAACCCCGTACCCAATCCCCCCCGATCAAGCTCAAATTACATTTCACAAGAGCTCGGCGACAATCCTGGCTGGAAGTCTTATCAGCGATTTTCTACTGTGCGGTGGTGAAACACACGACGCTCACTGCGGATATCGGGGCGATCCCGGTCAGGGAGAGAGAGAGAAGAGTCTTCAGGTCAGGTCATGGGCAGATCACTCTGACTGCATCAAGACAACACGGAGCAGACGACAGTCTGACGCCACTGACAGCGATCAACCTGTCGTATGGTGGGCGGAAGGAAAGCTGCCCAGGTCATCGAACGATCGCTAAAGATTCGTGCGTCCTTCCTACCACTACGCCTTCAACGATGGGGTATTACCATAAATAAAAAACGGGCATCTGAATCGCTAGGTGGGTAGGAATACGACCTTCCTTTCAAACAATGCGAGTTCTAAAACCTGTGTGTCCAGCGCGCGTGCACACACGCACGCACATACGCATGCATGCACGCACACACACACACACACGCGCGCACATGCACATACACGAACGCACACACATGTACACACGCACACGCACACACTAACACACGCGCACACACGTACATACGTACACACGTACGACGCGCGCGCGTGCACACACGCATACACACACACACACACACACACACACACACACACACACACACACACACACACACACACGGTACTTCGTAGTTTCCGCTGGTTATCGTAATGTGTTGCCGTTTTTGGTGGGACGCTTAAGTATTAGATAGCCCCCACCCCCACCCCCCATGGCCCCACTCCGTCCATACTCCTGCCCCGCCCCCAATCATCCTATCTTCTCCCTAGAAGGTCCCTTTCCATTCTTGTCAAAGGTTTTCTCTGTGTGCCTTCTTACTTGAGGTAGAGATGGAGATAAATGTCAGTGAAAATTACAAAAGCACCAAAGTCAAATTCAGACTGCCCGGAAATCACTAGTCTTCATCCAAGTGCAAGCAGCCGAGAAATCGCTAGTCTTCATCAAAGTTTCTTTGCATTATAAAACAGACACAGGCGATATTTGCTTGCAACTGAAAAAAAGAGAAAAAAAAAAAAAAGGTTTTGAAAACAAAAAGAAATGTTTTAATTCGCTGCAAACGTCTTCGTCTGCCATGCCAAGTTCTCTGACAACTTCGCGGATATATCACGTAACACATGACGAACCGAAAAGAGTAAACTACGAAACCTGCGATTGGATGCACCAAAGATGAAGAAGGGACAGGATACACATCTCAACTCGCTTTTTCCACTGTGATGTTTTCTTTGCTCAGGAGATCACTAACCGCATAAGAGCTCCATGGTGTCCAAGTACCACGAGAGGTTCCTTCAGTTTGCTATGCCGCCCTGTCAGCTGGCCACGG
>JADBJO010009071.1:72500-87953 GCA_016801955.1 Conus betulinus
TTTGTCTCTCTGTCAGGGTCTGTCTGTCTCTCTCTCTCTCCTCTCTCTCTCTCTCTCTCTCTCTCTCTCTCTCTCTCTCTCTCTCTCTCTCTCCGACCCCCTTCTTTCTCCGTCTTTCCCCATCTCTCTCCCTTTTCTTTCTCACATCCCCCTCTCTCTCTTCCCCCTCTCTCCCCCTCTTTCTGTCCCCCCTTTCTCTCCCCCCCCCCCCCTCACTCTCTCTCTGTCTCTTTCATGCGGACTGCCTACGTCCAGGTCTGTCATCAAAGAACACGTCGAGTAGAGGGCCTGGAAGGAGCTCAGCCACTTTATGTCCACAACAGACCACTACATCACCATCTCTCACTCCTTTCCTCTAACGCACTGACCGGCGACACGTTTACGTCTCTGCCACCACCATTTTCCCACCGTGAGAGCAAGTGCGCAGCCTTTTAACTGTCCCGTTTTTACAGCACACTGGGGCGATATCTGTAAGGGTTGCCTTTGCGGAGAGTATGGCCGTATCGCTCGGGGCCTGTTGCACGGTGTGTGGAGATACCGCTCTCACTTGAGTCACGCATGCTCTCATCTCATCATGCGCTAAGGCAAAGGACCTCCTTTATCTCTGCTGTGGGGTCCTCGCAACGCACAGAGATCCTTAAACTGCCTCGTTACCTGACACCCCCTCAGGTGATTTATGGCCACGGTGGACTTTTCACTGCACCGGTGGCTGGAGTTCAAACCTCTTCACCACACCGTATCGTGTCTTGGGGAATGAGAAGCGGATTTAGAGAGATTTTCACGAGTCGTGGCGCAACGCTCGTCACACAAGAGACATAACTCCACTGCTTTATAAAGCTTCTCCGTGCTGCTGGTTTTTTCGTTCGAGGGGAACATAATTCTCTCCCCTAGAGGCCTGGGTGAGTGAGTTTTTTTGTCGTCATTAGGCATATAGACACACAGGTCAGTTCCTGTCCGTCTCTCTTTCTGCTTTCACCTGACCGGCCGAGGGTAAGGCAGTGTTTGAGATCTGTCACAGAGCCATAAAGGTGTCTCCTAATTGGTTTCTAAGGGAGAACAATTCACCCCACCCACACCCCCCTCGTCGGTAGTCGTATTGATCGTCGACTAACAGTGGTCAGTAGTTAGCAAGGCGGGTGTGTGAGCCTTTTGGGTGCTTAGGAAGAGAAGGGAAAAAAAAGGTGACCTCGATCTTTTATGTGTCGACGCGGGGGTGGGGGGGGGGGACCTGAGTGGACGAGAGGACTCAGCTTCTGGCTAATGCATAAATGCTGTACGGAGCGGAAATGGGAGAGGCAGGTGTTTGGGGGGGGGGGGGGGAGGGCACGCAGACTAAGTACTGAGCTAAGTACAGCACTGAACTGTACTGCAGTTCAGTGTACAGTACAGTACTGGGTGTTGTACTGTATTGTATTGTATGCTGAATATATGGCTCTTTCTCCACGGTCTAGACTGCTCTGCCTCACGGATATAGCTATCCATGTGAGTATGAGTAATGCAAATAATTATACTTACTTTTTTCTCCTCCAACTTACATTTCTTCCACATTTTTTCCCAGTCCTTTTCTCTTCTTTCCATTTTTTTTTTCTTTGAGTCGGTCCTCTATCCTCCTACTTTTCCCACTTTCTTCCTCTTGCTTTTTTATCGGCTCTGTCTCACCATGCAAATCTGTATGTTCTATTACCCATGGACATTCTCATGTGAAGATTGATATTTTAGTGGTTTGCGGTGTATTAACGGGCTGATGTTTTTTGGTGTACTAACGCATTCATTCTGATCCTATCAACAAAAAGAGAAAGAGAAAGAAGGAAGAGAGACAGACAGATAGACAGAGAGAAAGGACAGAAGGAAAGAAAGGAAGGAAGGAAGAAAGGAAAGAAGAAAGAAAGACAGAAAAGTACTGCATAGTTGTTATTCTTGTTCGCTTGTTTGAATAAAGGGGGCTTTGTGTTCGTTTGTTTTTGGTTTGGTTTGGTTTTGGTTTTGTTGAATTGTGTGTGTGTGTGTGTGTGTGTGTGTGTGTGTGTGTGTGTGTTGTGCTTGAGAGAGAGAGAGAGAGTGTGTGTGTGTGTGTGTGTGTGTGTACGCGCGCGCGCGCGCGCGTGTTCACTGTATAACGACAGCGCTGAAAGTATTCGAGTGTGGCTGACTAGGTATGATACAGGTGGAGTTGTTTTACGTCGCTTTGTATTGTTTTGTACCGTGCCCCACTGCTTTCTGTCGCAGGCTCCTGTTCGCCTTCTTTTTCTTTTCTTTTTTTTTTTTTCTTTGTTGTTGTTTTAAAGCGCGGTCTGCCGTTCCCTACAACATCAGGATCGAGAGGAGAGTGACGTGTCTGTACGTGCACACTCCGCTTTGAAGACAGCCACACTCGCTGCTCAAGTGTGCCTACCTGTATGTTTGCTTACCTATCTGTCTGTCTGTCTGTCTGTCTGTCTGTCTGTGTCCATATTGATCTTGACGATTTGCTTAGTTGCTTGACAGGTTAATTAACTGGTCGTTTGACGTTTGAAAAACAGATCGGTTGAGTTTACAATTGCAAATATATGCATTAAAGGGAGAGAGGGGTTTTTTTGTTTTTTGTTTTGGTTTACTATGCAAATATATGCTTTAGAAGTACATTTGATAAGTTTGCTATGCAAATATGTGGTGTCAAACGATTAAAGGAACAATTCGCAAAAAAAAAAAAATTGGTGGACTACGATATTATAACAGATTGTTATACATACATTTCTTGGTCATTTTTGACTCGGTGCGTAACAAGAAGAGGGTATATATAATGTTTAAATTGTCTCTGTGTGTGTGTGTGTGTGTGTGTGTGTTTGTGTGTGTGTGTGTGTGTGTGTGTGTGTGTGTGTGTGTGTGTGTGTGTGTGTGTGTGAGAGAGAGAGAGAGAGAGAGAGAGACGATGGCACTTTTTTTTTTTCTTTTTGCAATTTCAAGTTCGAACAGAACGAAAACACGAGAAAACGATAAATGTATCACGCGAACAAAATCTGCTGTTTCACACATCCCCAACTCCCCACTTCCTTCATACCCCCCTCCAACCCCACTCTACACCCACATCTCAGTTTGCCCCCAACAACCCTTTGCCCTTACCCGCCCTACCGCCCCGCCCGCCCGCCCCCCCCCCCCCCCCTCCCGAATTCCCGTCGAGTGTATTTATTCACGCGTGCGTCAAAAAAGGCAAATGAAACGATTCTCGTTTGATTCTTCAAGGAACCGAACTCGCAGGCAACTGGCCAAAATACTGACCAAAGAACAGCTATCAGTTAATGAATGAAAGAATGAATGAACAGATACATAAATAAAAAGACAGACAGACAGATAAATAAATAAGTGATTAAACAAAATTATGGCGCGTGTGGGCATAAGTGTCGGTGTCGCTGCTCGCAGCATATTGCTGGTGCCGGGCTGTGGCTGTAGACGGCAGGATTTCGGAACTAGCGGCATGGATGATGCGCTGCCACTGAGGTGGCACAGAAGATGGAACAAGTATAAAAAAAAAAATAAAAAAAAAAAAAAAAAAAAAAAAAAAAAAAAAAAAAAGGAACAAATAAGCAAAATAAAAGATAACGAAATAAGTAGAAGAATAGATGAATAAGTAAATAAAATGCTTGCACGTACGTGCGTAAAGTATTTGTGTTCATCCTAGCGCACGGCTATACTTACCCTGTTTTGTTTTTTTTTTTCTTTTCTCCTTCCCTCTCCCCCCCCCCCCCCCCCACCCCGCCCTCCTCTCCCCTGTGCTTGAGTGCCTTCAGATGTGGGTCCATTAGGGCCTTCATCATGGGTGTGTAAAGAGAGGTTTTTTTGGGTGGGGGGTGGGGGGTGAGGAGTGAAGGGGGTCCCAATTGACAGTAGGAGGGCCGAGACACGCTTTAACGATGGAAAGTCGATAGGTCTTTAACCTTACGGTCACCGACCTTAATCCCCTCCCCCCAGCCCCCCACCCCTCTTCCACCAAACCCCCATCTCTTCCTTGCTACTGTTGGCGAGCTTTTGTCATTGACCTGTCTGTCTGTCTGTTTGTCTGTCTGTCGGTCGGTCGGTCGGTCCTTCTCTCTCTCTCTCTCTCTCTCTCTTCTCTCTCTCTCTCTCTCTCTCTCTCTCAGTCAAGAGCGCGCTTTCAGAGACGATTTAAATGACATCTGCCAGACGAGGAGACCTATAAACATACTGTTTCATGTCACGTGATCCATTGACACGACGCTTCATACTCAGACAGCTGCGCGACCCCATGACAACACGTAAAACATCAAGATTCCGTTTTACATTAAAAAAAAAAAAAAAAAAAAAAAAATTCGCGAGAATCACGCTTGAGGTGTCGACATCTTCTGTAACGGAAAAGGATCTGAACTACGCTTTATACTGATACTCTTTCTGTGCCGGAAAAGAATCTGAACTGCGCTTTAAACTGATACGATGTGTCCGGAGTCATGCACAAACCGTTCATTCCGAGGAAACAGCCCATCCTTGTCCGGAGTTAGATGATGTCAGATGTGCAAGCCACTTTTCTGTTTGTCCTCTCAAAAGCTTTCCGCTCACAGAAAACTAGTCTACGGTTTGCGAATAAAGTACTCAGCGTACTCTCTCTCTCTCTCTCTCTCTATCTCTCTCTCTCTCTCTCTCTCTCTCTCTCTCTCTCTCTCTCTCTCTCTCTCACACACACACACACACACACACACACACACACACACATACACACCACACGCGCGCGCGCGCAGGAACAGAGGCAGAGAGAGAGGCAGAGAGATTAAACCTAGGAAAAAAAAAAAGAAGTTGAGCATGGACACGTTGTAAAGGTGGTTTTTTTTATTTTAAGAAAAAAGTGGAAGAGAGACAAAAGCGGAGAGAAAGAGAGAGGGATGAGGAAGGGATGGAGGGAGAAAGAAAAGAGAGAGAGGGGGGGGGGGATGTGGGGGAATACGAGACAGACAAGAGAAACCAAGACACAGAGACAACGTGGCAGGCTGAGTCACTAAGAGATAAGATGAAAAGCTGAAATAAACGCATGAACAACTGAAAAACATAACACGAAAAACTTGAGACATAACCTGAAAACTGACCGTACCCCCAGATAACACGGAGAAAGTGATACACAGGCAGATAACATAGAAAAAAACTGAAACAGAGAACACGAAAAAAAAAAGTATGCACACAAGTAAGATAATGAACTGATAACACACGCAGATGAAATGAGAAACTGACACGTTCGGTAACAACAGAGAGACATAAGATAGAGAGCAGAGGAGATAGAAACATACAAATAATACGAATTGGGAAAAAAAAAACATGAAACAGTTGACACTCAACTGATAACGAGAAATGGGGGACAGCCGCTAAAACAAGAGAAATTTGTTGAGACCCAAAGAGAGAGAACGAGGAGGAGGTGGAGACAGAATAGGAAGTTAAAGAGGGAGAGGGAATGAGAGAGAGAGGGGGGGGGGGGCGAGAAGATAGAGGCAGCGCTGCAAACGTAGAGAGATAATTATGGGGAAGGCAGAGAGAGATAGAGAGGGAGCAAAGAGAGATGGAGGCCGAGCCTTTAGATAGAGAGAAAGAAAGAGAGAGAGGGAGAGAGAGAGGTGGGTGGTTACGAGGCTAGAAGGGAAAAGTTAAAAGGTTGATGTAATATGCGGGCGGAATGCAGGAGGAAGGATGTTGAGGGAAGGGGTGCGTGTGCTAAAAAAAGACACACACACACCCACACACACCACACACACACAACACCACACACACACTAATCGTCGCTAACCAAAACATGTTCTTGCAAACGGCAGGACGAGCAAAAGAGGGGGGCGGCGCGGGGGGACAGGGGAGGGGAGGTGGGAGGGGGGGGAGGGGGGGATGGGGGGGGAGGGGGGGAGGGGGGGTGGGGGGGGGGGGTGGGGGAGGGGGAGGATAGGGGGGGGGGGGGGGGGGGGGGGGGGGGGAGTGGGGGGGGAAGGGGGGGGGGGAGGGGGGGTGGGGGGGGTGGGTGGGTGGGTGGGTGGGGGGGGGGGGTGGTGTGGGGAAGGGGGTGGGGGGGGGGAGGGGGGGGAAGGGTGGGGGAGGGGGGTGGTGGGTGGAGAGGGATGGGGAGTGGGAGGTGAGGGGAGAGGGGAAGGGGGGGGGGAACCAGGTTGGGGGGGGGGGGGGGGAGGGGGGGGTTGGAGGGGGGAGGTGGGGGGGGGGGTGAGAAGTAGGGAGGGGTGGGGGGAGGGGGGGGGGGGGAGGGGTGAGAGAGGAAGGGGGGGGGGGGGAGTGGGGGGGGGGGGGGAGGGTAGAGGGGGGTGGGGGGGAGGGTGGTTGGTGGGGTATGGGGGGGGGGAGGGGGGGGGAGTGGGGGAGGGGGGAGGGGGGGGGGGGTGGGGGGTGTGGGGGGGGGGCGGGGGGGGGAGTGAAGAGGGGGGAGGGGGGGGGGGGGAAGGGGGGTAGGGGGGGGTGGGGGGGAGGGGAGGGGGGGGGGGAAAAAAAAAAAAAAAAAAAGGGGGGGGGGGGGAGGGTGGTGAAGGGTGCAGTGGGGTTAAAAAGGGGGGAGGGGGGGGGGGTGGGGGTAGGGGGAAGGTTGGGGAGGGGGGAAGGTGGGGGGGGGGGAGGGGAGGAGGGGGGAGGGGGTGTGGAGGGAGGGGGGGGGGGGAGAGGGTGAGGAAAGGGGAGAGTGAGGGGGGGGGAGGGGGGGTGAAGGGGGGGGGGGGGTGGGGGGGGGGGGAGGGGGGGGAGGGGAGAGGGGGATGGGGGTGGAGGAGGGGGGGGGGGGGGGGGGGGGGGGGGGAGGGGGGGTGGGGAGGGGGGAGGGGGACGAAGGGGGGGGGGGGGGGGGGGGTGGGGAGGTGGGAGGGGGTGTGGGGGACGAGTGGGAGGGGGGGGGGGGAGGGGGGGGAGGGGGGGGGTAGGGGAAAGGAGGGGGGGGTGAGGGGGAGGGAGAGGTAGGTGGAAGGGGGGGGGAGGGGAGGGGGGGGGGGGGAGGGGAGGGGGGGGAGGGGTGGAGAGTGTGTAAGGGGGGGGGGGGGGAGGGGGGGAAGGTGGGGGGGGAGGGGGCAAGGGGGGGGAGGGTCGGGGGAGGGGGGAGGGGGGGGGGGTGGGGGGAGGTGGGGGGGGGGGGGGGGGGAGGGGGGGGAGGGGGGGGAGGGAGTGGGGGGTGAGGGGAGGAGGGGGGGGGAGGGGGGGGGGGGGGGGTGGGGGGGGGGGGGGTGAGGGTGAGGGGGGGGGGGAGGGGGGGGAGGGGGGGGGGAAAAGGGAGGGGGGGGGGGGGGAGGGGGTGGGGGGGAGGGGGGGGGGGGGGGGAGGAGAGGTGGGGGGGGGGGGGGGGGGGGGGAGGGGTGGAGGACGGGGAAAGGTGGGGAGGGGGGGAGGGGGCGTGGGAAGGGGGGGGGGGGGGGGGGGGTGGGGGGGTGGAAGGGGGGAGGGGGGGGGAGGATGGGAGGGGGGGGGGAAGAGGGAGGAGGGGGTGGGGAAAGGGGGAAGGGGGGGAGGGGGGTGGGAGAGGGGTGGGGTGTGGGGGAAGGAGGGAAGGGAGGGGGAGGAGGGGAAGGTGAGGAGGGGGGGGGGGGGGTGGGGGGGGGGGGGAGGAGGGGGGGGGGGGGGAGGGGGGGGGGAGGGAGGGGAGGGAGGGCGGGGGGAGGGAGGGGGGTGGGGAGGGGGGGGGGGGTGGAGGGGGGGGGGGAGGGGAGGGGGGGGGGAGGGGGGGGGGAGGGTGGGGGGGGTGGGGGAGGGGGGGGGAGTGGGGGAGGGGGAGGAGGGGGGGGGGGGGGGGGGGAAGGGAGGGGGGGGGGGGGGGGGGGGGGGGGAAGGGGGGGGTGTGGGAGGGGGGGGGAGGGGGGGGGGGGGCGTGGGGGGGGGGGGAGGGGGGGGGGGGGAGGGGAGCGGGGGTAGTGGGGAGGGGGGGGGGGGGGGGGGGGGGGGGGGGGGGGGAGGGGGGGGGGGGGAGGGGGGGGGGGAGGGGGGAGGGGGGGGGGGGGGGGGGATGAAGGGGGGGGGGGGTGGGGAGGGGGGGGGTGGGGGGGGGAAGGGGGGGGGGGGTGGGGGGGGGGAGGGGAGGGGAGAGGGCGGGAGGGAGGTGGCTAATCAAACCCACCACCCCAGAATTGAGTGCATGGTTCTATGCAAAAATATGCAATATGGTCGCTATCACAACGTCCCAAACAGTTCTCAGAAGAAAGGTCAGGTAACGGGTCGATATTGTGGTTTATGAAAAAATAATATATACACTCAACAACCCAAAAAAGAATGAGAGAAAAAGTCAACGCAAAAAGGTCACAAAGAGACGTTTTGGCCCCTGCCTTCAAATCAAGAGAGCGAGCGGGGTAAACTGAAAGACGATATCGTTGTCGCCCCTTACTTTATAGGGGTGGAGCTGAAGTGGAAAGCACAATAAGAGGGCCATTGTCCCTCGCTGGCCCGCTCGCTGTCCTATCTTTTAGCCACTAACGTGTCAAACACAGACCGCACGAATGCGCGTGCGCGCACACATACACACACACACGCAGGACGCAGGCGCGCGCGCACGCAACACACACACACACACACCCACACACACACACACACCCGCACACACACACACACCGCACACATACACACCTCTCTCTCTCTCTCACCTCTCTCTCTCTCTCACACACTTTTCTCTCTCTCTCTCACTCTCTCTCTCTTACACACACCACACACCCACACGCGCTGGTGCACACACACACATACGTACGCGCGCGCGCGCGCGCGCGCACCACACACACACACACACACACACACACACACACACACACACACACACACACACACCTTGCCTATACCCAAGCACCTGGCCGCCCAATCGCGTACTCGTGCTCATGTAACAATTAAAACGGCAAAAAAAATACACAAACCCACATCAAAACCGGGCGCATTCAAGCCAAGCACACACTCGCTCGTACATAATCGGTATATAAGACACACACATTCACAACACACACACACCGCGCGCGTGCGCTAATTCATAGAAACGAGGACATTTTCTGATTCAGTTTGTATGCACAGCTGTGCTTACTGTTCTCTGGGCCGTTATTGAGGGGCTGCATGTTTTTGATTAATTATTCTCTCTCTCTCTCTCTCTCTCCTCCCTCCGCTCTCTCTCTCTCTCTCTCTCCTCTCTCTCTCTCTCTCTCTCTCTCAAGCTGTGCATACTATACTCTTGGCCATATCAGGGCAGCATGTGCTGATTAAAATATTTTCCTCTGTCTCTTGTCTCTCTCCCTCTCTGTCTCGCTCTTCCTCTCGCTCTCTTTATCTATCTCTCTCTCACCTCTCTTTCCCCCGCTCTCTCACGAGCCTCCCTGTCCCTCCTACCCCTCCATCTATCTTTCTCTCTCGCCCCCACCTCCCCTCTCTCATCTCCCCTCCCTTTCCCCCACCCTAATTCAGCGGGAGTTACAAAAGTGAACATGCGCATTGTTCAGAACACGCCCCGTTCTAATGACCGTCACCTACAGAATTGCAATTAAGAGGGATCAAAAAATCCTGAATAATTGTTTTTTGGCGGCATAATCCAGGTACATACAAGAACACTGTACGAACGCTTTTAATCATCCAACAATCCCCCAACGCCCCTCCTTGGAAACCCTAAATAGAGTTCCACGACAGATAAGACACACACACACCCTCTCAAGAGCCCCACCACCTGAAGGTACCCTCCCAGCAACAGTTCACATTGGCGTATATATTACAACAGATTTCAGGGCGCGCTTGATTCACTGAGAGGTATTAATCATCCAGACCCGCGTCTCGTGCCAGTCCTGTTAATTACAAATATTTTACATTGCTACCGTTACCTTCAGTTTCAGTTGGTAGCTCTGCATCAGCAGAGTGAGAGAAGAGAGAGCGAGAGAGTGTGTGTGTGTGTGTGTGTTTGTGCGCGCGCGCGCGCGTGTGTGTGTGTGAGGGGGGGGGGGGGGCGGGAGATTGCGAGAGAGAGGAGAGAGAGGGGTGTGGAGGCATTATCTTTGTCAGTCATTTTAATCTCTTCCCCTTCCGGACTTCAGTTGTCGGGTCGTAGACCACAGAACAGAAATTGAGAAACGGCAGACAGACAACAAACAAACAGAGGGACGGGGGGAGGTTGAGAGAGGAGGAGACAGGGTGGACAGGTGGGGTAAAGGGAAACAGAAAACTGGAAGGAGGGGGTTTTATAGAGACAGAATAGGAGGGGGGGGGGGTATGGGATAGGGGAAGTAGGTAGAACAGAGGGTAGAAGTGGATGTGGGTGCCACGAAACCTGCGCATCATTTTACGGACGAAAAAAAAGACCCGAGTGAGGGAAGACGGAGGAAGACAGACAGACGAGCAGACAGAGAGAACAATGGGGTATTCATATTAAAAGGCCTCGGCTCCTCATGAAGGAGATAAAGGTACAGATGTAAACACTTCATCATGCCATACAAAGGACAGCCCTATAACTACAGCTGTGGCAGGCAAGTTCAATTAGCGCTGTGAAGTAGCTATTTTCATCTATATTCAAAGGCCTTACCCACCGAGAAAAAAAAAAAAGGATAAATAGCGTGTAACGTCAGGTTTAGTGAATGCCGTCAGTAAAACTTGGATTCGGTAAACAAGGTTCGGGCCCAATAGTAGTAGTTTTTGATAGCAGAGGGGGAAGGGGACGTGGGAGAGTCCGGGGGCAGGCCGAGGGGGCGATAGCAATTGGTCAACAAGGGGATCAAAACCATCCGACAAACGCAGCAAGCCGTAAATGAACTTCACACACGGCAGTTCAGCAAGTACCCGGAACAAACTGCAAGCGATTGTTGCAATAGATCCAAAAGAGCTGGCAGCAAGCGACGTGTACTTATGAAATAGGTACGGGATTAGAGAAAGGGAGTCTGGGGGGGGGGGGGGGGGGGGGGGGGGGGGGGGGGGGGGGGGACGGGATCGGGAGAGGGGTGGGGGGCGTATGTGGGAGAAAAGGGATGAGGGGGGTAGGGGGGAGGGCAGAGAACAGAGAGTAGATGGAGAGAGACAGAGAGGGGGGGGGGGGGATATAAGGAGAGAGAGAGAGAGGATGGAGAGGAGAGGGAGAGAAAGACAGAGAGATAGATAGATAGGGAGAACAAATAGAGAGAGAGAGAGAAGGAGAGAGAGAGAGACCGACCGACCGACAGGGAAACCGACAGACAGACGAAAAAAAAGGAGAGAGAGAGAGAGAGGAGAGTGGGGGGGGGGGGGGGGGTGGAGTCAAAGTGAGAAAGACACTGAAACAATGTAACGGAATAGCTCGTCTTTCTTCTTTTTTTTTCAACCCTATTTTTAATTTTCTTTTCAAAATTGATTTATATGTTTATTTACTTTTTGTTGTTGTTTCTTGGCGTTCCTCTCACCTTCTGTCTTTCTCTCTTACTTTCTCTCTCTCTCTCTCTCTCTCTCCTCTCTCTCTCTCTCTCTCTCTCTCTCTCTCTTTTTTTTTCTCTTTTTTCTCTGTGTTTCTGTCTTTGGCTCTTTCATTCTTTCTCTTTCTTTCTGTATCTTTTTTTGTTCTCTCTCGTCTCTCTCTCTCTCTCTCACTCCTCTATCTCTCATCTCTCCTCTCTCGTCATCTCTCTCTCTTCTCTTCTCTTCTCTTCTCTTCTCTTCTCCTCTCTGTCTGTCTTGTCTGTCTGTCTGTCTCTCTGTCTGTCCTGTCTGTCTTTTCCTTTTTCCTTTCTTTCTCCTCGCATCTCGCTTTTTTTCGTTCCTTTCCTTTCTTTTTTTTCCCCCTTTAAAAAAGATCATCTATTTCCCCTTTCTTTCTTTGCCCCCTCCCCCCTCCCCCTCCTCGTCCCTCTCCTTGTTTTTCTCACCAGCTCTGCAAAGGAACGAAAGCAGAAATGAGCGGCCACAGACTGAGTGCTAAGGCAAACTTCAGATGGTCGTGTCTGATTAACGCCATGAAGTGAAGTTAACGTACTTTTTCTTCCTCTGAAGCGCAAGCCGCCGTTTCATTTCATTTCGTGCTTTTCTTTCAATGCAGCGCGCGCATGCTTTCATTCCACAGTCAATTGACATTGCTCACAGAGAGCAGGCCTACATTCGCGCCCGTCATGCAGGTGCAGGTGTGTGTGTGTGTGTGTTTGTGTGTGTTGTGTGTGTGTGTGTGTGTGTGTGTGTGTGTGTGTTGTGTTGTGTTGTGTGTGTTGTGTGCGAGTGTGTGGGTGTGTGGGTGTGTGCCCGCGCGCGCGTGCGTGTGCGTTGTGTTTGTGAGGGGTGGGTAGTGGAGGATAAGCTTCGTGAAGGGACTGGAGTGCGGATTGAAGAGGGGGAAGGAGGGGGGGTGCGTTGGGAGATGGGGAAGAGGGAAGGGGACGATGGAAAGGGGAGGGGCGGAGAGGGGAGGAGGGCATGAAGACGAGAATGTCTGAAACAGGGGAGGCAAATCCCAGAAATCCCAGAACCGAATGGTACAACCGGACGTGTCGGACATCTGCAAGTTTGTTTGAACAAATTTGAAAAAATTATTGATAAAGCTTCGCAGACAAACGTAGACAAACGTATTACAAGATAAAACACGACGCGTTTCGACCTCTTAGGTCTTCTTCAGACAAAATACACAACACTCATCTTGTGCCGAATGGGACGAAGATTAAGCAATTTGCTCGTTCATTTTCGTTGCCCTGAGTGGTGTGTGTCTCTTGCCTGAGAAGACCTAAGAGGTCGATACGCGTCGTATTTTGCCTTGTGATTCGTTTGTCTACGTTTTTTTCGGCGAAGCCTTGAATTTTTTTTTTTTCTTTCTTAAATTTGTTTAGATTTCCGCCTGCAGTGGCCTCCCTTTGCAACTAGATCTGTAAATCTGTCTGGAACCAGGTCTGTAAGTCTGTCTGGAACCAGGGTCTGTAAGTCTGTCTGGAACCAGGTCTGTCTGGTACCGAAGTTTCCTCTGCTCTGTTGTTTGACGTCACTGGCAAACAAATATGACAAACACAGCGATTGTCTTTTTGCAGAATGCAAAGCATATTCAGCAGCAACAATAATCGATTGTAATGATCTCCATTTTTACATCCAATTTTCCGTTAGGGTTCAACCAAACGGATTTGTGGGTAGTGTTTGCTAGTCCATCAATAAGGCAGCGCCTAACTGATGCTGTTTTTCACTTCAAAAGAGTGCTTCTTGTCACGTCAGTATCAGTCGCCCTAAGTTCTTCCCGTCCGCCCCCTCCCTCCCGTCCCTGTCATCTGGTATCTCTCTTTCAAAACACACACACACCACACACACACACACACACGCACGCACGCACGCACGCGCGCGCGCACACACACACACACGACACCAACAAGTCACCCCCCCCCCACACACACAACACACACCACACACACACGCACGGACGGACGGACATACATACGCGCTCGGCGCGCGCGTACGCACACACGTTCCGTTGTTGAGTGAAGAGTTACACAAGTAACAAACACGCCAGCTGAATTAGATATGTTTACGTGAGATACAGGGTTACACTGATATATTACACTCATGTACATGTCACACACGCGCACACACACACAACACACACACACACACCACACACACACACACACACACACACACACGCACGCGCGCACACCACACACACACACCATCTACTCTCCTCCCTCTCTCCTCTCTCTCTCTGTCTCCCTCTCTCTCTCTCTCTCTCTCTCTCCTCTCTCCCCTCTCTCTCGCTCTCTCTCTCCTCTCTCTCCACACACACACACACACACACACAACACACACACACACCACCACACACATCACTGCGCGTGCTTAGAACACACACACACACACACACACCCACACACACACACCACACACTCACGCGCGTGCTTACAACACACACACACACACACCACACACACACACACACCACAACACACACATTCACGCGCGCTCGTACAAAACACACACACACACACACACACACACACACACACACACACACACACACACACACACACACAGAGTTTCGTCGAATAGTAATGCAGTACACAAGCACAAACACGCCAGTAAATTCAATACGTTTGTGTAAAATAGTCACTTAATCACATACACACACACATACACACACACACGCGCGCGCGCGCGTAAAGAGAGAAAGAGAGAGAGAGAGAGATGTTCATACTTGGTGCGTCGTTAACTGCCAAGCATAAGGATAGAAGGTATCAAACATACTGAAATAAGTTCGATTAGTAGAGATATTGAATAAGAGGCAGTGACGTAGATCAACTTAAAATGACGCAGAAATTAGGGTGCATCACACAATGCAGCACAGACACACGGTGTACAAAGAGATCACGTGCGGTCAGTATATGTGACGTCATCAATACGGGGACGTCATAGTCGAACGTCATTGACTTACCATGAACGTGCTGTCCTGTGTCCACTATAAGAAACATAACAAAACCGGTCAGAATATATGACACACACTCGCACACACGCCACACACACACACACACACACACACACACACACACGAACGCATGCCACGCAACACACGAACGCACGTACAAACACTCGCGCTAGCTTACATACACTCACCCCCCCCCCACACACACACACACACTCTCTCTCTCTCTCTCTCCTCTCTCTCTCTCTGTGTCTCTCTGTCACACACGCACGCACACACACACACACACACACACACACACACACACACACACACACACACACAAGCGCGAGAATGCACGCACGCACGTCATTCTCGCACTTGGAAATGATCCCCCCCCCTCTCTCTCTCTCTCTCTTTACACACACACACACACACACACAACACACCACACACACACACACACACACACAGAGCACCTCTCCCCCCCCCTCTCTCTCTCCTGTCTTCCCTCTCCCCTCCCTTCCACTGTGAGAGCCATGAAAGAAGTTTCACGTATGTTTTTTCACCACGCTCATAGATATGAAAGCCCCCTGTGGACCGTGACTGCCTGTGGGCCACCCCGAACGGAGGCCCCGATTAGATGGAGAGATAATGTCCCCTACCACTGTTTCCTTGTTACCTTTCCTTTTCCATCTTCCCCCCTTGGCCTTTAGCTCACACACACACACCACACACAACACACACACCCACACACCACACACACACACACACACGGACACACACAGTCACTCATCTGACGACCAACACCCACACACACACACACACACACAACCACAACACACACACACACCACACACACACTCACTCTCTCTCCTCTTCTCTCTCCTCTCTCTCTGTTCCTTGTTACCGTTCCTTTCCATCTTCCCCCTTGGCCTTAGGCTCACCACACAAACACACACACACACCACACACCACACACCCACACACAAACACAGTCACTCACTGCTCACACACACACACACACACACACACACACACACACACACACACACTCTCTCTCTATCTCTCTCTCTATCTCTTCTTTCCTCCTCCTTCCTCTCTCCTCTCTCTCTCTCTCTCTCTCCCCTCCTCTCTCGTCTCCCAACTCCCTCTCTCTTCTCTCTCGTCCCTCCCGT
>JADBJO010009072.1:0-28695 GCA_016801955.1 Conus betulinus
GGGAGCCAGACTGGGAGGTGTTCCTGCGTGACACGGCCACACAATGATAGTTCAGGAGCAGTCGCCTCAAGGGCAATAGTGAAGCCTGGTAACACATTGCGCTAAGAAACAGCTGATACTACAGGGGTTTGGAAATGTGTTCTGTTTGAAAAGTCCTAGTTATCGGTTATCGACTTGTTTGTTGCTTACTGGTGTTTTTTGTTGTTGTTTTCTGTCATGTTCTTCCTGTCTGCTGCCTTTTTTATCACCCAAGAAGCTAGACTTGGCGCTGGGGTTTGCATGCTCATGTCTATGGGACTTTGGTACTTGATGATGATTGTACATACATGCCCCATAAACTGCCAAAACTCGCCAAGTTTTTAAAAGATGCCGTGGTAAAATTTAGCTATTCTGGGTAGGTTCAATAAAATGGTTACTGCTCACTTATTTCTGACAGAATCTCTGATGATTTTTGCATGTTTTGTTGTTATGCATTGATCTACAATGTCCTGTCAAAATGACTTGATTATGTTGATAATAAGTATATCAGAAATTGACATAATTATAAAAATTTTACAAAAAATAACAGTTTTTCGAGTATACACAAACACACTGCGCCAAATAGAATGAATCAAAACACGTATTAAAAAAAGTGGTCTTGCTGTTTATTCAACATCAGCACTAACACATGGACAGTCATATAAATCCCAAGGAATCTTGTTCTTGATGATAATCTGCTCATAATTGGGGGTACTATTTTTTAGGTAAAAAGGGGCATAATCATGCTTTTCATGGTATGTTCACTAACATCTATATACACATCCATTTGTTGATTTATTTGTTAGATTTTTTTGTGGTATTACTTCCTTATACCATTGTCTACAATTTTCATTTCATTCTAATTTGATTTTGGGGGTGATAATGATGGTTCACACAATAATACATATGATAAAACTGTTTTTGTTTTGTTTTCAGTTTGAGAGTTTACCAACAATTCATCACATAAAAGCCCACTAAACACAGCAAAAATACCTTTGGTTGTTTGCTCAACAACATTACAAACACCTGGGATTCATATTGTTGTCAGTAATTGTCCCTCTGTGTAACAATCTGTATGTTACTGGGGGTACCCCAATTCTACTAGAAAGGGGCATAATTTACTATTGGGGTAGGTTCAATACCTCAATGACTGCTTATCTATTTGTTGACATATGACTTAGATTTTATGGCTTCTCTTTCCTTTTACCCCAAGCTATGATGATATATGATATAATCTAGTTTTGTTGGCCCATTAGGGGATGGACAGGGAGGGAGTAACAATGGTGGTTTTACAAAAACACACACACACATAAACACACACACAACACATTCTGAAACAAACAATTTACACACACAAACACACACCACAAACACACACAACACACACACACACACACCCATGCATGCACGTCACACACACACACACCACACACCACACAGTAAGCAGACCCACAATTGGGCACAAACACACACACACACACACACACAACACACACACACACCACACACACCAATTACACAGACAACACACACAGACAATTCACACACACACACACACACCCCCACACACAGTAAACAACCACACACACATCACACCACACCCCACACACGCATACACACACACACACACACAATGTAACATATGTACCACACACGAACTAACAGTATCACACACAGATGATGTAAAAACACCACAATGGTGCGAAAAAAAAGAAAAAAAAAAACTGCTGTGGATGATGTGCTTCTGTGCTTTACAAAATGAACAAACTTGTATATGGAAAACTTGCATACAGAAATAAAACAAATGCTTAGGCACCACATGTGCGCATGATGCGCGCGCACACACACACATACACAACCACACACACACACACACACACACACACCAGAGTCCCACCTATCCATACAGTCATTATTTGCCATAATTATGTGATTCGTAGGAAAATATGTGAAAGAAGAGGAAATACAGAAAATAAATAGTGGGAAATGAATGAAGAAATCTATAGTAACAAACAAAAATGAAAAAAAAAACAAAAAAAAAAAAAAAAAAAGAAAAACAGAGCCACTTGCCTGAATCCGGTTTCTGATCATGAAGGAACTGAAGACTGGAGCTCTGTGCACGCCTAAAACTGGCACAGTTGATTTTTTGCCAATATTCCCAATGAAAACACCCCACCAGGCTGCGGACTGACCACGCCCCATCGCACGCCCCCCCCCGGCCGCTTCCACCACAGGACCCTCGCCGTCGTCCTGAGCCCTACCATGTCCACTATACCCTCTCCGGTCTGTCATGATAGGACGGCGTGCAATGCTTGTTGATGGCACGGGTTCAGCTATTTCCGCTTGCTCGCGTGAAGGGAAAGGGCCGTTCCTCGACAACAGTAGAAGAAGTGAGAACATTTTAGACGGGTGTCTCCCCAAGTAGATTTTTCAGCTTTCCGTGACGAAGTTACGGCGTGACACACACGTCCGGGCGTAGCGATTTTCAGTTTTCAGGACGTGCGTTACACGTTCCAGGCAGGGAACCGTCTAGCGCATGCTCAGATCAGTCCTCTTTTCTCGGCAGCCTTTTTCCCGCTAGCCCTCCATGTACCCTCTGAACTGTGACTGCAGAAGGTTGGGTAGCATATATGATGCATGCATGCACACATACAGACATGTAATAATTTTATGTGTGTGTGTGTGTGTGTTAAATGCATTTTCGGTACCTCTGTGGGCATGACAGTTTAATTTCACATTACTTACCATGGCTCACTAATGCAGTAAGTGGCAGCAGTTTTGATATCACTGCCTCGTAGACAATTAAGTCTGAACACGGACAGGAAAAAAACACTGGAAAGGGCCTCGTGTCTAGCGCATGCTAGAGATCAGTCACTCTTTCTCGGCAGCCTTTTTCCCGCTAGCCTCATGTACTCTGAGCAGCTAAGTCCTTTTGCTTTCTCGCAAATCAATCGATTGTTGTGCTGTTCTTTTGGTGTCCGTGCGTATGTTTTCGCTTACGGGAGAAAATGTACGTGAAGCGATTGGGTGGTTAAGCGAGGATTCAGAAGGTTTTGTCAGTTGATTCCTGCACCTCGCTGACAGGCTCTTTGTCTTTGTTTGCCGCGCTAAAGCCTCCTCTCTCTCATTGTTGCTCTCTCTTTCGTCTTCTTCTTCTTCCAAGGGTTCACCTCACTCAGCTGCGGTTCTGTTATCGTGACCAGCGAGCTCTTTCTTGCTCCCCTTCAATTACGAGGGTGATCAACTTAGCTGCACCTCTGTCAGTCCCGTCCTCTTGTCCCCTAACGACGAGCGACTCAGCTCGCGGGTTCTGTCATTCCCGTTATTGCATCCTGTGTACAGTTCAGCTGCAGTTCTACTATACATAATTCGTTCCTATAGCCGAATCGATGATGCAAGAGCCCCTACCTCGGGGGGGGCTTCATGGGTTGAGTGATGAGGCAGACTTCACGTCTAACTCTCCCTCGCTTGTCTGGCGAACCAAGGGAAAACAACTCCCTCTCAGGGGCCCAACACTCAGTCCGCCCCAGTTGCTTCTTTTCCACCTGCTTATGCTTCTGTCTCTTATTTGGGACAGAATGCGTGGGTCTCGCCCTCATTTCAGGGCAAACCCACAGGGGACTGGCTCATCAGGGCCCCCATATACTGGTCTGAGCCAGCAGGCGCAGCTTCAACACTCACACACCCCCCCCCCATTATGGGGGGCAGGGCCTTCTGCCCGACATGGCTTTCCACTGCCCCCTGCTCCGTTTTTTCCCTGGTGGCCGGGCCTGTGTGCCCACTGCTCCACCAGCGCAGCCTCTTCTTCTCAGGCCCCTCCAGCCCACCTTCGGCCGATCCTTCCCTGGAGTTTCTGGGGAATCAACCAGACGGTTTATCTCCGAGCAGAGCTTGCCTAGGGGTCTCATATCATTTCGGCTGCTCCCTCCTCCCTTTTAAAGGAATCGGTCATGGTAGCCGATTGTGTTGAGGAGGGCCCAAATCAAAGTTAGGGGCACTGAGGTGCAGGACATCACGCCTGGGTCTGTCCCGGATTTTCCTGGAGTGCTGGCGTGTGGGAAGTTTCTCAAGCCAGAGAAGTTCTCATTTGCCAGGAAGGCTTTCTTGGCGTACGATGTGATCCCTGAATCCACTCTCACCCTCTCCCAAGAGGACCTCCTCCTGGTCCTAGAGAGGTCCAAGTCTCAACCAAGGCAGGTGGCTCTCTCAGAGCGCTGCCTTGCCGAGGGAAGGAAGAGTTGGCTAGGAGGGAGCTCGAAGCTGTTTCCGCCATGGACTCCGTAGGGGGTTTCTGGTGTCCGCCCTCAAGGACCCCGACTCGGACCCCTTCACTATCCGCCAATCCATAGACCCATCGGCCATTGTGGCCTTTATCCAGTCCATGTCTGAAGGGCTCAAATATTTGGCCTGTGCATTCGCAAGACTGCATCTCGACTCAGTCCTAGCGAGAAGTGATGCTGTCCTATTGGAATCTTTAGTTGCCCGCACTGCCTCTGCCCGCGCCTCCCTCACAGCCTTGCCAGTCAGGACTGGCTCTCTCTTGGGGAACCATGTTCAGGCGACCATCAAGAGCCTTCAGTTCAGGGCTCTTCCCTTTGGTCCAACCCCAGTCCCTTGGGTGTTCATGAAGGTGGCCCGAGAACTCTGCATGCACATTTGGGAGAGAGGAGTACGTCTGAAGACCTATCTCGACGATTGGCTTCTCCTTGCCTGATCTGGTACTCTGTGCTACCAACAAGCTTTCCGGGGTCTAGACCTCTGTCAGGATCTGGGGTTTTGTTCGCAACAAGGAGAAGTCCGATCTCATCCTGTTGCAACAATTCCCAGTTTCTGGGCATGTCCTTCAACACAACCAGGTGGTTGGTTCTCCAACCCCCCCAGCGTCTATTTCTCCTCCAGCATCTCTTGGCCCATCTCCTCTCTCTGGACCAGGCTCTGGCCAGGAAGCTGGCCTCCCTTCTAGGTCTGATGGAGTCCTTGGCCCGCTTAGTGCCCTCGGACAAAGGCACAAATGCCAGTTTCAACGCCTCTTTTGGAGGCGTTGGTCTCAGATGTCGCAGCCTTGGGACCTTCCTGTCCCCTCTGGGTCAGTGGTTCCAGTCATCAGTGACCCAGTGGCACTCCCAGTCCTGGCTGGCTCAGGGAGTCCCCATCCCCTCACCCCCCCCCCCCCCCCCTACACAGGACAACTTGTTCATGGATGCGTCCCAGTCCGGATGGGGTGCCACACGTGAGCTCTCTGACGGCAGCCGGGCATGGCCTCCGGAGATGGGGTCCCGGCACATCAGTCAGCTGGATGTGGAAGCAGTGTTTCAAGCCCTCAGGGACTTTCTTCCCTTTCTGAAGGGGAAAACACGTTCTCCTCAGCACGGACAACATGACCGTGGCGTGTTACATCAACAAGCAAGGGGGGGCGGGTTCTCACTCCTTGTCCCTGAGGGAGGAACAGCTTCTCCTTTGGTGCGAGCACAATCCATCCGGATCTCGGCCAAGCATGTTCCTGGGAAGATCAACATTCCCTTAGTGAGTTCTCGCTCACGAGTGGTGCAGTAGCCAGTTTCACGTCTCTGCGCATAGTTAATTAACTTTGTCTTAATTACGAGTTGAATTGACATTTCAAGTGCACAGAAATCTCGGTGAATGATTAACCTGTCAACCAGTATGATTTTTTAGAGAAGCCGACAGCTGCATCGGGCACAGGTCTCACAAAAAACAACACAGGATGTGGCGTCGAGAGGAAATGGTGGAGTAACAGTACAGATGTACTGACACAGTGTTGTGTTTGGACAGTGACGTCGCTCAAACGGAAGTGCCCTGTGGTGTTTGTGTGCTAATTCTTGGAGTATGACATGAAATTGTGTTCTGTGAAGTGTTCTGTGAAATGAGTGACAAAAACAAACAGATTTACTCTTCATCTACAGATGATAGTGACGCCAGTGTTTGTGTAGAACAGACAGTGAAGCCTGATCTTGTGTAGAAGAGGAAAAAAAACAACAGCATGCCAGATCTTTCAAGCAGAGACATTCAAGTAGCCCTCGCTAGAATAGAAAAACGAATGGACGGTTTAGCCACAAAAGAAGACTTTGCAATCATGAAAGAAGACTTAAAAAACCTGACAACAAATTTCATGGAGAAGGTTAGTGCACTTGAGGGGAGGGTCTTTGAAATGGAAGCGCAAAGAGAACAGCTAGACAAAGTAGGTCAAGAACTGAAAAAGAGGAACGAAACCCTACACAATATTATTAGGCAGCAGGAAATCAGAAAAGTAGCAAAATGATCTGGATCAATACTCTCGGAGGTGTCATTATGGGTTTTCCGGGTCCAGGAGCGAGGAATGAGACACCAGACAACTGTGTGCGCAAAAATACGTACCATCTTCAATTACAGCGTGGGTGTCGATGTTAAACCTGTCGACATAGAGGTGGCGCACAGGACTGGGAGGCGTAGTTCCAACAAACCCTGTCCAGTACTCATACGATTCTTGATTGCAAGAAGTGAGACCAGGTGCTGACTAACCGCCGTAAGCTGAAGGGAAAAGGTACCAGGGTTAGCAGAGGATTTGACAGCGACCAACTACAGGCTCCTACGAAGTGCCATGGACCGTTCGGCAACGATGTCCGCCTGGACCAGCGCTGGGAAGATACTAGCTAAAGTTAAGAACGGGTGTCATTGTGAGACTGACAATTCACATGAATTGGATGAAGTTTTCAAGTGAGCCATGTCACCAGCAAATGTTAGCATGGAGGAGAATGTGGTGGTGTTGTAATTTGTTAAGAAAAGACGACCCCCCAAAAAAAGTGAGGAAAGGAACGGCGGAAAACATCTTCTGTGTGTGTGTGTGAAGAGGAAAAAAAAGTGTAATAAGGAGGACCGGATAAATGACTTTACCTGAAAGAAAAAGTGAGTAAAACAATTTTTCAAAAACATAATTGTGAAAAAAAAAATGATTAAGATGTCAGTATAAAACAATATAATGACAGTTCAACAGCAAAAATGAAATCGAGTGTTGTTTAAAACAAAATGGAGAGGGGGGAGAGGACCAAATAAAGAAAGGAATGGATGTGGGGGGTGGGGGTGGAGGTGTGGAACGGGTTCGCTGTTGAGGGTTAGGGGAAGGACAGGAAAGAGTGATTTTGTACTTTTTGTTATTTGTTGTTGTTGTTTGGCAGCAGGTGTACACACAGTGAACACATGCCCATACACACACACACACAAAACACACACCACACACCCACACACACCACACAACACACACACACACATAAACAGAGAGAGAGAGAGAGAGAGAGAGAGAGAGGAGAGAGTACTAGTCAATCTGTATCGACACATATACAACGTAAGGATATATAAACACACTACTTTTGGAAATACAAGTACATGTGCACACCAGACATGCGGCCACACACACACACACGCACACGCACACACATACACACTATACTTTTAAACATGTAACATTACTCCCCACACTTTCGTTTGGTTTCATTTACTACCCTTCAGTGGCTGCTTTGGGGGTGCTATTGGATTCTTTTTTGCACCCTTGGTGGTGAGAACACCACAGTATTATGGACTGAGGTGTGTCTCTATTTGACGCCAGGAGCGCAGACACAACCCAGCTGTGACTCCCTGATGAGTTCGATCCAGCAGATGAAAGGCCTGGAGCAGGCAATACAAATATATCTGCCTTCAAAAGGGATTGCGATGGTTCCCTTTTGCAGCTAGTGAAGAATTTCATATCTCTAATATATTTTCTTAATTTCATTTTCCCAGTTTCTCCATCCTCAACAACCCCCCCCCCCCCCCGCTTAAGTCCAAATCTTTGCCAAGTCATTACTATTAAGACAGTTGAGTTGTTGGGCCTGCGCTTGTTTTTTTCCCCCACTTTAGATTGTTCGTCTATGTAATTGTCTGACTTTATTCAAGTGTAATAGGCTGTGCCAGTCTTGAATAAAAGTTACTCTGTAGTAGGTTTTCCTATGGGAGCAAAAGTTACCCACTTGTTTATTATTCAACATGAACACAACATATGACAGTCATATAAATCCCATGGAATGTTGTTCTTAATGATGATTGCTCATAATTGGGGGTACTGTACTGTTTTTTAGGTAAAAAAGGGGCATAATCATGTTTTTCACAGTATGTTCACTAATATGTACATTATCCATTTATTGAGTTATTTGTTAGATTTTTGTGAATTACTTCCTTATACCCTTGTCTACAATTTCACATCATTCTAATTTGGTTTTGTTGGTAATGATGGTTCACACTAGTAACATATGATAAAACAAGTTTTTGTTTTGTTTTCAATTTGATAGTTTTAGAAGAATATCAGCACATAAAAGCACACCAAACACAGCAGCAGTACCCCAATTCTACTAGAAAGGGGCATAATTTTAATATTTGGGGTAGGTTCAAAATCTCAATCACTGCTATTTATTTGTTGATAGTAGAAAGAAACTCTTGTGTGGAGAATGTGGCAGCAGAGAGTCCTCAGAAGGAGAAGCCCCCTTCAAGCAAGTGTTTCAGCCCTAACTCCTGACACTCTAGGGGGGTTGGGCCACACCGGTTCATGACTCCGGATGTCCCTCTGCTGCCCCCCCTTTTTTTTTCCCCCATCTCAGGGACGAGCCATGGCTGGGATTTGAACCCATGCCCTTCTGGACATGGCTCATTTTCCACTTAATGACTCGCGCACTAACTAACCACTGAGCCACTGGGACAACTGATATTTGTAGGAAATTTAAGCCTTATGAAGTTCACTTTTTGTTCCTCCTTGACCAGATCCAGCTTGAACACCTCTCTGCTGCATCTGCCCTTGCTTTCAGGGCTCTGGTTTTTTCCCTCCCTGCAACTGAGAGCTGTTTCATGAGACTGTATGATAGCGGGGGTTCTATGTTGAAAAATCATGCACTTCATGCAACAAGCACCAAATTTGGCAGGGGATGGCCAGTTTTTATGTCCTGAACAAAAACCTGATTTAGAGCACCATGAAAAATTTGTAATATGTGTGTTTTTTGTGCATTTTTCAAAATGGCCGACACAAAAATTGGAATATATTTTGCGTAATTGTTCATTTAATGCTACAAAACAGCAAATTTGGCTGAGAAGGGACAATTTCATGCTTTGAACATAATCAGGTATCTTCAGATCTGTTTAAAAAAAAAAAAAAAAAATTGTGTTATTTGAGCAATTTCCAAGCTGGCTGCCAGTCAAAATGGGAGTCGTATGCTGTACAGTCATTCATTTTCACCCATAACACCAAATAAGTAAAAAAAAAAAAGAAATAAATAAAAGTAATGATAATAAATAATGAATTAATAAATGACAAATAAAATGAAATAAGTAAAATCTCTCAAAGAATATAAAAGATATAAATAAATAAATGAACAATTTTAATGGATGGTGATGATAGAAGTTATGTGTAGGTAGTCGTATGTGGGGGTGTGGGTAATGTTAGTAATGATTGGAAAGAGGAATGAAATGATCAGTGGGTGGTAAAGATGTCGTTTGGAGGGGGAAAAAGGGGGGGGGGACAGAATATGGAGGGGGGTGGGAAGAGGGTAACGGGGGAGGGGGGAGAGAGGAGAAAGAATTCATATCTCTCCTCCCACACAAGCATATGTATGGGGGGTGGGGGGGGTGGGGGGGGGGGGGGGGGCCCACCGGTGGGGGGGGGGTGGGTGGGGGGGGTGAGAAATTCATGCAAACATTGTTGCTGGGGAACAAAGGGGGGGGGGTGGGGGGGGGGAAGAGAGGGGAGGGTATTATGGGTGAATTATGGTCAAAAGAGACTAATGTGGGGAGTTTTCACACACATACACACTACACACCCATTCTCTCTCACTCTCTCTCTCTATTTTTTTTTTTGTGATAAAGATGATGATCATTTGTCATAAGAGGGATAAACAATGCTATAGGACGTTGATCATTGTCATGAGTGAAATAACATGATAGCATTGGTATGATAAATGCCAGTTGAGCAGGAAATTGGAAATGATCAGTGACTGATGATACTATATAGTCACCGCTGTCATGGGTTGAAATCAACACTATCACACACACACACACACCACACACACACACAAAGGGGGTTTTGAATAAATATATAATGATAATAAAGCTTACTGGATGATGACCATTTGATAACAACAGTGCTACAGGATGATGATCATTCTTGTTACTAAAAATTGAAAAAAAAAAAAAAATGGGAACCTTGATGGGTGATGGTCATTTGATAACAACAGTGCTACAGGATGATAATCGTTGTTGTTACTGGAATCATAACTGTGATGAAAGGCACTGTAGGATGCTGATCATAGTCACAGGTGACGATGTGGTGGCAGTAGTATAATGATGCTAGTTGGGGGGGGGGGGGGGGGGGGGGGGGGTCAATGACTGTGGGGTGATGATCATTAGAGATCAACAGTAATGTAGGATGGTTTTCTTCCTTGTTCACTTAGGTAGGAACCACCTGGAGGTATTGGCGAAGGCACTGCTGTATGGCAAAAGGCCCTCAGTGGTCAATAGGGCTTTCCCTTCATCAGTTGTGTTGGTAGGCTAGGTCGTGGGCTGTACTGCGTGGATGATTTGAAGACTTGCCTTTGTGAAATATAGTGGACATGTGATGTCTCAGTCTGGAGTGCACTGTACTCAGTCTCACAAAGGTATGATCTGGGCATCCGGTAGTGTCCATCCCTCTTGTTGAAGTAGGGTGCTGCTCAAAGCCATCTGCCTTTTTGGTTTTTGGTTCTCCTGGATCATACTTTTGATTTTTCAAAGGAGACTTCCTGTTCTGTTGGGGCTGCTGTTCTCCTTCCTTTGCCAAATGGTCAGCTTCCTCATGCCATATATATTGCAGTATGAAGGTGATCACGGGACGACAGTATTCCAGTGACTGATGGACGGTGAAACTTTAGGATTAGCAGTACTATAGGGCGAGGGTCATTTTCATGTAGGTGGAATAATGTAGCATTGGAACAATAGTGCCAGTTGGGGAATAAAGGAAGATATCAATGACTAGTGGGTGATGATCACTGTCATAAGTGAGATACTGTAGGGATGATGGTCATTGTGATAAAGTGAAATAATGTGGTGGCACTCGTATAATACTGCCAGTTCAGGAAGAGGGTGGAGGGGGGGGGGGGGGGGGGGGGGGGTGATGTTGCAGTGACTGGTGGGTGATGATTATGGATCATTTGAGATCAACAGTACTGTAGGATGATGATCATTGTTGTACAAGTGGATAATGGTGGCATTGGTTGTAATAATGCCAAATGGGGGAATGAAGGAGGTAAAACAATGATTGATGGATGATGATCATTGTCCATGGTGTGAGTCTGATTCACAGTAGTGTGGGATGATGGTCATTTACAAAAGTGGAATAGTGTACTGACCTTAGTATGTTAATGCCAGTTGGGGGAATAGAGGAAATGATCAAGGACTGATGGATGATGATCATTAACATAGTGAGATATACAGTACTACAGGATGATGATCATTGTCATAAATGAGATGATGTGGTTGTCATTGGTGTGATAATGCTGGTTGGGGATGGAAAAGGAAAATGATTGATGACTGATGGATTAGTTTGAATCATACCAGCTCTTTTTCTTTACACAGCCTCTCCTCAATCCCTTCTCTCTATACCCCTTCCCCCAATTTCCCATCCCACCTTATTCTTATGCACACCCCATGTGTGTGTGTGTGTGTGGTGTGTGTGTGTGTGTGTATATATATGTATATATATATATATATATCTATGATATATGTATAGTGTAATTATATATATTATAGCATTATCTATAACATCACATGTAGAGCATAAATATAATACTCCCAAACACCATCTCCACCGTCCAGGTATGCATACTCATAGACACATACACCATGTGAACAATCTATATCTCCTCAGATATATATATATAGTGTTTTAATTTTCCCCTCTACCCACCCCATAAGTGCCCCCTTCCAAGAATAACTTCATCTACCACATCTCTCACTCTTCTTTTACACACTCTCAAGTGCCCTCTATTCCAAACATAAGGCTCATCTACCACTCTCTCTTTTTCTCATCTCTGCCTCTGTCTGTCTTTTCCCTCTATGTGCCTCTCTTTTTCCTCAAGGTTGAAAGGGATTGGACACTGAATTTTCCTTTTTCCCATTGCACACACTGACTGACCAATGAAACCCACCACTACTGAGCTGAATTTATTGTCAGATTAACTCAAAGTTGTACTGACATTTACGAAAAACATTATGAACAGAATACCAACGTTTTTCATTCAAAGCAAAGAAGCATAATTAACACACCACCCAAATATGCGCGCACACATACACATATACACACAAGCGCACACACAAGGCGCGCGCGTGCGTACTCACGCACATGCACACACACATACGAGCCGCACGTGCCCCCGCGCGCACACACACACAAGTAACGCACTTACATAAATACACAAATACACGCAACTCAATACGAACACACCCATACCCTCACATACACTCAAACTTACACAACTCGCACATGACATACACACACGCCCACACACACACGCGCGCCACACACACGCGCTGCGCGCGCGCGCGCACACACACACACAAACACACACACACACACACACACACACACGTGTGTGCGTGCGGCGGCTACGCATACGCACCTGTTAACACAGACACAATAGGCAACTTATTTAAAGAGTAAGGTAAAGGATGGTATTAGTTCGCATCAGAAAACAAATAAAATGATTAGAATGACATTTCAAGACTATCTGAAGAGCTGTAAATCCATAATTCACCTCTAAAGATGAAGTTTTCACTGGCAAATTACGGACACGCGATCGGAAGCGGCCCATTTTGACTTTCCCGCTGCGGGTCTGTAAAGTCATGAAAAATTAAAGAAACAAAATAAGGCCAGTAAATTTTTTGATCAGTGTATGTATTTTTATACATGATATATCATTTTCCAACGTGCTATCATTAGAAAATAATTTTAGCTTACATTAATTTTGCTTGATAATATTCACTGCGGGCACCTCGCGCTAGAAAAACCGTCTGCAATTTTGGCTCATCTTTTTTATTTCTCAAAATAAAGAACAATTTTGAGTGGCTTCAAATCTGAAATCAATTATAACATTGTAAAGAACAATTTGCCAAAGTATTGTGCTTGTTGCACGAAGTGCACAATTCTGCTTAATTCTACAACATAGACTATGATTTTATGGCTTCTCTTTCCTTTTACCCAAGCTATGATGCTATATGATATAATCTAGTTTTGTTGGCCATTACGGGATGGACAGGGATGTAACAAATGGTGGTTTTACAAAAAACCCCAAAAACAACCAAAAAAAAAAAAGAGTTTCTGAACACATACACATGTTACAACACATAAAACCTGTAAAACACTGACAGAAACTCTTCTGTTAGTGTTTACTCAGCATCACTGTAAGTATACAGTGTGGTCGAAATTGTTATAGTATAATACTTATTGGTAAATGTTCAAAATGACAACCATGGAAAAAAAAAAAGTCTGAAGTAAAGAATAAACAACTGTCTGTTGAAAAGAAAGAAAGAAAAACATACACATTGTGTTGATTTGTTATCACACAAAACACTGTAGGAACTGTGTTAGAGTGTCAGAACATTACTGCCACACTGTTCATATAGGAATCCATCACTTTCTGTACGAAGTCTTGGACATAATCCTCAGGTTGTCAGCATTCCATGCTTTATGATTTTAGGGGATGGTGCTCTGGGTTTTTTTTTTTTTTTTTAAGTCTGTCCAAATCATGGTTCAAAGAAACGCACATTGAGATTCATTCTGTACTCCACTTGGTCTTCTTTCACTGATGGCACTCGGTCTGGTCACAGCATTGAGAAAATTCATGAACACACGCACAGGTGAGAAAAAAAACAACAACTGTAGAAATGAAAAAATAAAATTCCGGGAACTTGTCATGCAGATGATCCAGACTGGGTCGAATCTTGTAGAGTTGGTCATACATACCCTGGATCATCTTCGACTGGCATGGCTGCATTGTCATTGAAATGCAGAAACTGAAGAAGAATCTGAAGTACAGAATAAAAGTTTCAAGATAAGTAAGCAGACCCACAATTGGGCACACACACGCACACACACACACACACACACACACACACACACACACACACACACACACACAGTAAGCAGACCCACAATTGGGCACACACACACACACACACACACACACACACACACACACACACACACACACAGTAAGCAGACCACAATTGGCACACACACACACACACACACACACACACACACACACACACACACACACACACACACACACACACACACACATATGCACAAACACACACTTACAATATCACACAACATGAATGTCAAAAAAACCACAATGGTAAAAAATCAAAAACAAAAGCAAACTGCTGTGGATGAGTGCTTCTGTGTTTTACAAAATAAACAAACTTGTATGGAAAACTTGCATACAGAAATAATTCATGCTTAGGCACACAAGTGCACACACACATGTATACACACACACACACACACACACACACACACACACACACACACACACACACACACAGTCCCACCTATCCATACAGTCATTATTTGCCATAATTATGTGATTTCAGTAGGAAATAGGGCAAAGAAGAGGAATACAGAAAATAAATAGTCAAGGAATGAAGAATCAAGTAGTAAAAAAAAAAAAAAAATAATAACAAAAGAAAAAAATAGAGCTACTTGCCTGAAACTGGTTCTGGTCATGAAGGAACTGAAGACTGGAACTTTGTACAGCTGAAAATTTGCACAGTTGACTTTCAGACCAGGATTCCCAGTAAAAACACAACAGCAAGGTTAAAGGGCTGTGCACCTCTTTCTCGCCATTCTTTGATCAGCTGTTGCTGACCACGTCCCATACCCACGCCTCTGGCTGCTTCCACAGGACCCTCACCGTCGTCCTGAGCCTACCACGGCCACAATCATGTCACTTCAAGACAGGAGGGGATGCAGTGCTCGTTGATGGCACGGGTTTGCCATTTCCGCTTTGTCACCCACGCTAGCGGAGCTTTCTTTACTGCTGTTTTGTGGAAAGAACAATGAAGCCACGTCATCACCAGCACGTATCTCTGATAAAAGTGAATGGTGCTGATTCCCATCCATCTCCTCCTCATCGCTAGTATCAGGATCAGATCCTCAAAGGTCTTCTTCATCATTTTCTTTATAATTTAGAATGTCATCTAAAACATGAAGCGCAGTGTAACGCTTGAAAACGGGAGGGCGTCGACGAAGTGCTAGGTTGAGCTGCCATCTTGAATATGCTTATCAGCTGTTACCTTGCAGCTCGCAATTTGCATATCGTATGGTTGGTTGGCCGGTCCATGAAGGGAAAGGGGTGGTACCTTGACATCAGTAGAAGTGGAAACATTTTAGAGGGTCGTCTCCCAAGTAGATTTATCCGCTTTCAGTGATGAAGTTACTACAGTTTTCACTATGAGCGGCAGTCGTACCTGACAGGGAACGGGTTAATTGCAGCACAGAATTTCCATCAGATGCATTTTTAGTGCTTTTGTAAATGTCTGTTTTGAAGGACATGATTTCATGGAGGAAGGCAAATTATTCCATGGGGTCCCTTCAAAATCAAAATAACTTGATCTATAAAGATTACTTTGAAGTCTGGGAAGAGACAGTTTATTGTATGTCTATTTCTATTAATGTCAAAGCTTTGAGTGATTTTCCTCCAAGTTGATTCATTCATTACATTGTACATGCACAAGCATTTGTTGAAGTAAAGTCTATATTGAAGTGGAAGAATGTTTAAAGCTTTGTAATCAGTCTTTGCCAAGGTATTGGATTTCACCTGAATTAATTTAATGGTCCTTTTATGCAGATGACTTACTTGTTTCAGATTATTTCATAAAGTGTGTGGGTGTGTTGGGCGAATAGAAGGAGGGACAGCGGAGTGGGCTTTGGGCAAGACCATACAGAATTATGAAACTTTCTTCGAGGAACGTGTTGATTGCAGTTCGACTGATTTTTGTTCATGACTTTACCATCTGTATGAAGACAATGAAAATTATCATTTTGAAAAGCAGTTGAACACTGTCCGTATCTGTCATGCTTCCATGTGTGTGTACAAAAGAAAGAGAGAGAGAAGAGAGAAAACTTCGGTATTCAAATTTTGCATGGCCAGGGCTTTCAGTGAAAGCCAGTGTGAGCGTGTGTGCTTGCTCTATTCTTTCTCTTTTTTTTCTACCTAATATTTTTGGTTTGATTTGGCTTTTTTCCTTTTCTGTGAGTGCTCGAAATATATGTAATACAGGTTTTGTGAATGAATAAATTGTGATGCAAATAATGTCATTTGAAAGTCTGCTGTAGTTTATACATATATTTATGTGAAATCAACAGACTGTTGGAAACAAGAGGTCGTCTGTATGAGCTGTTAAGTCATTGTATCCCACCCGATGTCATCATGAAGGTAAGAATGATATTTCTTTCTTTCTTTTTCTTGTGTGTGTGTGTGTGTGTGTGTGTGTGTTGATGTTTTTGCAAGGGTAGAGAAAAGAAAATAGTCACCTAATTGGGAAACTCATGAAACTTTTTGTGGATAGTATTATTCCATGAAACAGTAAGCTTATTATTTCTGGACTCTATGAGAGTACAGTGATTGCAGCATTAGATACACAAAAGCATGTTCATTATGATAACTTATAATTTTGCCAGTTTACGCCATTGAAAATCAAGAATTTTTTACTGTGGGGCTTTCCTCCTTCTCATGTTATATAAAGTGATTGTTTTGATTGAAAAGTTCTACAATAGACATAGATGTGTGGTGCAGTTCTCTGCTAGATTTTAGCCTTGTTATTCTTTATGGGGCAGTGGCGCTTCATGGGTGGTCATTCACTGTGGGCTGGGCACAGATTGTAATGACACCTGATGTCCTTACAAATGAAACTGGGAATGATGTCATCTTGAGTTGCTTTATCATTTATGAAAGAGTGTGACAAGATCGATGAGGAGTGGTAGGTGTGTCCTGTAGGGGAAGGACTTGGAATAATTTCTCTATGAGAATTATATTAACATTTCACCTCCACCCTCTCTCTTACAAGTAGTGGAAGGAGCAACTGTCCAATACTAGTCATCGAAAGAAATTTATATTTCATTCCAGTGTTAAAATGCTTGATAGTGGCTCTGAGATAAGTTCCATAGGCCTGTACCCTTAAAAGTACTTGTAGCTCCGAGAGACAGAATGAAGAGAGAAGTTAAAACATTCAACATTGATTGAACAACAGAGAACTGACACAAGTTTAGTGCAGTTTCACACATCAGCTTCACTTGCTTACACATAGGTAAGTATATACATGTCTGTTCTATGGGCTTAATTTTAGTTCTCATGAACCACAACAATTAAATGTCCTTCCTCACTCCTACTGTACTTACTTACACTCAGTGTTGTGGCTTAAGTTGGTATACATTGGGCATGTCGATGTTACTCTGAATATATATTCTTATACATATCCACTTTGCTTGCATGCACCCAGTGCAGTAGCCGAAGTGGTAATCATAGACATGTTCTCACTGTTTCATCATAAAGTGAGGGTAAGGGTCTGATGGATTTGAGTCCAGGGGAATTGATTTATGACTTAACTAAGTTGGAGAGGATTGTTGATCTCTCTCTGGTGGCTGGTGACTGATCCTGCTGTGTAGACTGGTTGCTGTAGTGCTGGGCTGTGGAGTGTCTGCACCCTGTCTGGCCCAGAGAGTTGTATCTGGCGTCGTCACCCTGGTTTCTGGGGTAGCCACAGTGTGTGATTTAGCCACAGGTTGTAGTGTGACCACGATCCCAGTTCTGTGATAAAGAGACCTGGTCTGTAGGAAAGTCGCTGAGTGGCTGGTTTGTTGAGTTTACACATTTACCTGTTATCTTTTAGAAGAGGTGTGAGAACTCGGCCAGCAAAGGTTTCTCTATTGTAGAGTTTTTATGATAACTATCAGTCTCCACTTTTGTTTAAAGGCTGAGTTAAGCTTACAAAAGGATAGGAGACAGTAATACAAATGCTACACAGTTTCAGTCAAATAGTGAAATAACTCTGCCATGAATGCTACACAGTTTCATTCAAATAATTCTTCCGTGTTTCTTATGAATTAAATCACAATAATTTGGGCTACACTTAGTCCAAGTACACATGTGGTGTAGACTTAAAGTCATACACTATAAATCATTCCAACAATCACCGGTCTCTATTTGACGCCAAGAGCACAGACACGATCAGCTATGTCTCCCTGATGAGTCCAATCCAGCGGACGAAAGGCCTAGGAGCAGGCGATACATATAGGTCTGCCTTTGAGAAGGATTGCGATGGTTCCCTCATGCAGCTAGCAAAGGGTTTTCATGTGTATAGTATATATATTTTCCTGTTTTTTTCATCTTCAACCCCTCTCCCCCATCCTTTTTTTCAAATCTTTACCAAGTCATTACCATGATGATGGAAGAAGTGTTAACCTGCACTTGTTTTCCCCCACTAAGTTGTTCAACAATCACCAGTATTTATAAATCAGTTTAGCAGTTTTCACATAATACAAGCATACTGTTTTTTCTTATCTAAATATTTCATTGAATTATCATCTTAACAGATAGAATTGCATACTGGCAAAAGTCAGGGTGAATACAAAGAATAGTGGTCAGATTGTTAACAAAGAATCATAACCACATGGTGAGAGCTTTTGCCATATGACGGCAAGCAAACTACTACACAGAATAATCATTCATCAGTTTGATAAATGTCACCAAGTATTTTCACAAAGTTACATTGTTTAACCACATGGCATGCATAAAATCAATGCATAGATTTGAAATGTAAAACATAGTTTCTACTCACTTGTTCCTGGGATGAATCAGTGCCTTAGGCTTGGGATCAAGTAGTAGAAGGAGATTACCCGGCCTTCTTTCTGGTCTTCCCTTTATCTTTCACTGTTCTGATCTACAGGTGGTCTTTAGGAAAAGTGGGCCTCAGGGACTACATGTCCCTATATTAAACATTAGACTGTCAAATCAGATTTCTGTCCATCAAAATGAGACAAAGGGAGAAGGTTTGTCTGTCCTTTGGCCAATCATAAACTTGGGAATCTCTCCATGCACCCACCTTTAGAACGAATGTGAATGAGTGAAGTGTGGGGAAAGCTTACTGGCGTAATCCGCCAGCAGCTTGAATGGTGCGTGATGAACAGCGTGCGAACGGGAGAATACTGAAGGGGGGGGAGGGGTGGGGTGGAGAGAGAGTGGGCAACGTGCCTTTGTGTACTGGCGACGCATTGGCGATGCCAAAGGTTTCACTATGTCATTCCGCTACATGTGGGAGTGAGGGAGGGTTGAAAGGGGAAGGGAGGTGAAAAGAGAATAGCGAAGTGCGTCACGTGCCTCATGATGTAAATTTTTTCTTGTAACAGATAGTGTTAAGCGGGGCGGCTCATGCCATTCTAAGACGGGGGGGGGGGGGGGGGGGGTTGAGCGGGGAGAGTGGGCATAGATTTGAAATTTATTCTCTCTGCCTTTGTACAAATTATACAAAAGTGGACTGATCAGAAGGATTTGTCGAGCGTTTCATTACAAAGAAAATCCAATGGGAAAAGATTTCACTCAGGGAGATATGAAAACTGTCTTGCAAATACTCTACATTCTTGTAAGAAGTGTTCAAACTTCAGCTGTCTGTTTGAATCACAGATTCTTGTGTCGATTGATAACATCCAACATCAAACAATAATCAAGTAAGACATACAGAACATTCCTAAACCTTGGTTGCTAGGTAAGAAATTTATGATATGGTAGAATCTGTTAATTATGAAAATGAGAGGGGCAAGGAGGAATGGGGATTGTCAGTTCTCTTCCCCTCACGCTCTCTGAGTAGACCTGCCAATTATATGGTCAATTTTGGAGTGGTTTGCTACTCAGCATCAGATTGCCATCTTGCTATTCTCACATCTTGCTATTCTCACAAAGAAAATACAATGAGAATTAAAAGGAAAAAAAAAAAAGAAAGATGCCATCTTGCTGTTTTCACGAAGAAAGTACAATAAGAATCCAAAAATAAAAAAAAGAAAGAAAAGAAAAAAAGGAGGGGGGAAGGAATGAAACATGCTTTTATGGTTGGATGAGTGATCGAGTCTTGTGAAAAAGTGAACAAACCACATACCATGATGAAATATTGACAGCTGATGCAATCATTTTTCATTTTAGCATGCTGCATTACTTTTATTTTCAGTTTGGTTATTTTTCCACAGTGGCTGTTAAATACAAATGATAAATAAGTGGCTAGATTTTTATTTTCTGTGGTATGAATTGGCGTTACCTAGAGAGCGAAAATGTATTTAAAACAGTACCAGGGTTGGCTTGTCGGGATATGTGTGTGTGTGTGTGTGTGTGTGTGTGTGTGTGTGTGTGTGTGTGTGTGTGTGTGTGACATGAAGTGAATGTACAGGGCATTGAGATGGCCCTTGGCTGCATGTTTATTTTTACTGCTGTAGATTTCTTTCAATGGTCAAAAAATTATGTGATTAGTGCAAAGAAATGCTACTTTATAGCTTATTTATTGCAAAGAGATTCCCACAGAGGCCATGCCCTTTGACCCCAGCCAAGGAGGCCTGCGCCACCCTCCCCAGACCCCCTGGCCGCAGTAAAACTCAAAGACTTTCCTGCCATGGCCACAGTAAAACTCAAAGACTTTCCTGCCCTGGCCTCAGTAAAACTCAAAGGCTTTCTTGTCCTGACCTCAGTTAAATTCAAACACTTTCCTGCCCTGGCCTCAGTTAAACTCGAAGGCTTTCCTGCCCTGGCCTCAGTAAAACTCAAAGGCTTTCTTGTTCTGACCTCAGTTAAACTCAAAGGCTTTCCTGCCCTGGTCTCAGTTAAACTCAAAGGCTTTCCTGCCCTGGCTTCAGTAAAACTCAAAGGCTTCCCTGCCCTGGCCTCAGTAAAACTCAAAGGCTTTCCTGCCCTGGCCTCAGTAAAACTCCGACTTTCCTGCTCTGGCCTCAGTAAACCTCACAGACTTTCCTGCACTTTTCTGCCTCACTTTTGGAAAGCACCGCAACTAAGTAATTAAAACTATATGAAGTCCGATATTATTACTACAAAACGTATGTCATCTTGTTGAGCCACTGTTGTGCTGACTTGCTATGCAGTACAAGGCATGTGCATCTGAGTTGGAACTCTAGTTAACATTGAGAATGTTGATAAGCAGTGCTTCTTTTTTTTTTTCAGTCGCTGTGTGATCATCCATGCTCCTTTACCTATGCGGCTCATTGGGGGCTCCTTTCCATTGCAACAGCCTGACCTGTTCTGTTATAGCCAGGCACTGGCATTCCACAAGAGCAAAAAATGTCAAGTTGTCATTGGGCAGCCCACCAGAGGAAACACTGCACTACTGCCGAGTCACTTTGGTGGTGGTTGATGGTGCCTGTTCTGATCCAGCGCACACAGGACACCACCCACTAAGCCTCCTTGTGTTGACAATAATTGCTTAGTCACAAAGCCAGCATGAGTGAACTTTCCCTCTGGAGGGTGCCTGTCTCCTGCTTTATACCCGGAGCTAGATTTGACAAATCAGCAAGAGAAATGGAGAATTATATTACAATACCCAGTCTGCATTGCTGTTCTCGTCAAAGTGCCTATATCAGCTTTACCCTCCTCACCTCACCATCGATGTAGGCTATTACGTTTCCTGTGTGTGCCCTCATCTTGTCCATCTTAACCCTTTGCCTGCCACAGCCTTTTAAAGCTCTGAGACAACAGTTTGCCAAGCCTTTTTTAGTTGCGAAGGGTAATAATTCAAAAAAAATTCTGGCTCGAAAACTATTGAACAAAAAGTGTATGAAACCTATACTTGTCTGAAAGGAAATTGAATGCTCTATCTTTTGATAACAATTGCAATCACATTCAAGAACACTGCAAAAAGTTTATGTCCAATGAAATAGGTTCATGTGTTTTTCACTCAATTTCTAAACATACTATCATATTAGTGTGAAACAAACAGTAAAATTTTACTAGAAAACAAAAGAATCATAAGGAAAAATGTATTTCCTTACCTTATGTAAAGAATAAAAATCCAGAGTTTTCAAATAGATCAGATAAATTTCCACAGCTACATCCAGGTTGTGTGGAGGTTCAGAAAGAATTTATGTGTCACTGTTGTTTTTTTTCTTTTATCCCACCAGTATTATGACCACACAACACAAACACAAAGATGATGAAATCACACACATATGTGCATAATTATATGTACAGGACAGGAGACAGTGACTAATAGTTTTTCTTTGTGTGGTACTCCTGGAAACAAGGCTGCACACACACAGATGGTGTGGAAGGACACTGCCCACACACATAGTTTGTTTCCTTTCGGATGCCCCTCTTTCTGCATACCTTGCACCTCCTGCCTGATGAACACTTCCCCACAGTCTTTTCTAAGATAGTGGGGAAGTGCCTCTCTGTCAGTCGTGCAATTTCTTCCGAACGTGGTAGAGCTGCTTGTGGTGCTGGATTGTCACCATACAGAAGGTCGCTGATGACTTGCAGCTGGAATGTCGGGAAATCCAGCTTGCTGTGTGTGTGTGTTTCTTGAACACCAGGTAGGCATTCAAGAGGGATACCTGGAGGAGGTGGGTCATCAAATTCTTGTACCACCTGGTGGTCTTGCGGCTGGCATCGTATGACTGTAACATTTGATCAGCCCTGTCGACTGCACCCATTTTAGAATTGTAGGAGACGACACAGCTGGGCTTGTTCACCTTCTGCCCCCCTCTTCGCTCCACCTCCTGCATGCTTTCATCATGCATGGTAGTCAGCATGTAGACTACTTTGGAAGACTGCCATTTCATACACAGCAGACTCCCAGATCTCAGCGACTTCACTGGCTCCTGCTGGCTGACCTGCAGCTGCCCTCACCTCAGCTGGTGCCCTGTCGTTCTCCCGCATGGTACCACAGCAAACAGTGTCTTTATTCTTCATATATTGGTACAGTGCTGTTCCTGTGTACCAGTTATCCATGAACAGATGATACCCTTTGCTGAGGAGGCTGCGTGTCATGAAGACAACAATCTTCTCTGTGGTGGACAGATGGGTAGCATCAGGTGGCAGGTGCTGCTGGATTTGGAAGCCAGGGTCTTCTTTGCCTGTGTAGATGTGAAATTTGTAAGTGTAACCACTGTCTTCACATACATTGAACAGCTTGATGCCAAATCAGGAGTGTTTCAGTGGTATGTACTGCTTGAAAACAAGCTTGCCTTTCCATAACAGTAAAGACTCGCCAATGGCAACAAACCTGTCGGGTGTGTAAACATCTTTGAAGCGGTCTTGCAGGTGTGTGACAAGGGGCCGGGATCTTGTACAGCCTGTCTCTATCTGGGGCATTGCGGGGTGGCTCTTTACTGTTGTCACTGCAATGCCAAAATCGCAACAAGGCCTGCAAACGGTTCCTCGACATCAGCTGGGAGAACACTGGGGTGTAGAGGATTGGTAACGTTGACCAGTAGCTCTCGATGGATGGTTTGCTGACAATCCCCCTGTTAGCAATAATAGTCCTAAAAATCTTGACATTTCAGGGCGGTCTGTTTTTTTCCAGTCCTTGATTCGAGCAAACCTTTTCTGTTGACGGCTGACAGCTAACGCCTGATCTGCATAAAGGTTGTCTCGGCCACCAGTTTGTCCAGCATTTCACTGGTGAGGTAAAGCCGGTAATAGTCCACTGGTCTGTTCCTTCTGGTTGTTTCTTCAGACCAGGTTGACCAGTGAACTCAGGGATGTCTGGCTGGGTGTTGTTAGGTGGCACAAGGGGCTGGGCCAACGCGCCACCTCTCCCTCTCCCCCTCTGTGCAGCAGCTCCCTGTCCTCTACCTCTGGTCCCCTGTCCTCTGCCAACATCTGTTGACATAAAATAAAAGTCATGTTCACACACACACACACACACACACACACACACACACACACACACTCTCTCTCTCTCTCTCTCTCTCTCTCTCACATGCACATATACACACGCACACACACACACACACACACAAACACACACACACACACACACACACTCTCTCTCTCTCTCTCACACACACACACACACACACACACACACACATACACACACATAGCACATGCACCATTACTACTTCTCACTCAGTCTTGTTTCAAGTATCTACTCAAAAAGCATTTGATCACACACACACACACACACACACACACACACATACACACACACACACACACACACACACGCACACACACACACACACACAGAGTGAAATCAGAAACACTCAGACAAAGTGCCACGCCCACACCACGCCCACCATGTAAAGTCTTCTGTTTTCTGATTCATGCCATGTGATCAAAACCCATTCATCAGCACACTTGCACAAGACAATGACTGAGTCTTACCTGTTCCCCTTCCAACGCCTCGCCGCCTTTGTTGAAGCGTGCTGGCTTGGCCACGAGCAGGCTGACCCGTTGTATGTGTGCCAGCTGTAGCAGATGATGCTTCTGCTTCACTCACACTACCCTCCTCTTCTGAGCTGTGATCACTTGACTGGCCTTCGCCCACTTCAAAATCAGGTCAGTGACATCATCATACTCTGCCTCCAGCTCTGCTCTACTCTCTCTGTTCATGTTTTCACGAACTATTCTGGCAATGTTGACGTCAACATCACCCCCACTCCTCTGAACAGCTGATTCGTCACCTTCGTCCTCATCATCTTCTGACACACTGATGTCATCATAGGGAACAATTCTTCGTCCTCAATTAGTTGAAGAACTTCCTCAACATCAGTGGTAACAAACTCGCTGTAGTCTTTTGGTGCAGGCTTTCTTTTGACACCACTTGGTCCCGGTCGTGGTTCTTCTTCGGCCATGTTGAACTCGTCTGAAAATCTGCAGGGGGTGGTATCAGTAACGGCCCAAACTGACCACTTGTCTGCCTCGTTGGATTCTTTCACTCACAAATATTCATCGCAGACATATTGGACTTTCTTATTGGTGTGAATTGGGGAACCCCAATCTAAAGATAAAGATAGGAAAAATTCCTACGATGAAGATCACAGATTTTTCCGTGAGCATGGCAGATTTTTGCACATGGAACGGGTACGGAAAATTCTGTGATGGGGCGGCCAAGGGGTTGATCATCAATGATGTTACTGTCGTACCCGTTACTACACCTTTCCCTGCTGGACCCATAGTCAACCTACGTCCATTCTGCTGCAATCCTGCTGCTAGGGCAGGAAATTCCCCAAATGTCAACACAAATCCAGACTGTTTTCAGTTAAACCCTGAGGAACATTTTGATGCTTTACCCCAGCCTGTATTGTGGGAAAGGCGCGATGAAGGACCGATTTTATTACCCTACAATCCACATCTCAGTACCAAGAGAATTGTCATATTTTAAAGCTGAATGTAACCATCAGGGTCATTTTGTTACCTGGCAAGTTTGTCTGCCCTTTGAACCTGAAGGAGTGACAAGAACAGGACATAGGAATGTTGGGATGGGAAACAAGTCAGATTGGTTGATCTGGGCTCTGGTTTTCCATGCACCCAAACAAATAGACTGATTTTGGCAAAACAAAGGAAACCTTATAAGACCATCAACAGTCACTACTTTCTTTTTCTCATGATGCCATGTCAACAGATGGCTAAAGGACCAGGTTATGTTCAGTGAGTGTAACATCGGACAATGGTCTTGGTGCTAAGGTGGGTGATGTAGGTAACGAATTGAAAACATCCACGTCTTTCATTACAGGTTGGAATAATGCATTGAAAGTGTTCTTCAGGCTGTCCTTGAACACAGTTCAGACTTTTCACTGATGTTAGAACACTACCTCACTCTGGTGACATGAAGATGGCAGAACGGACGTAGGTTGACAAGGGGTCTGGCAAGAAAAGAAAGTAATGTCACTTACATCTACAAAGTTGTTAATGACGAAAATGAAGGACGCAGGGAGCAAGGACAGGATGGGGGACACGCGTGAGAGAATGGCATAGCTGCTTTTTCTTCTGCGTTCGCAGGCTGATACTCCTGCGGACACGCCCTGTATGGACAGGCAAGTATTAATCCCATCTACCCTACAAAGGGAGTGGAGTTTTGTATACATGACTGTTTTTTATCCCGCCATTAAGGCAGCCATACTCCATCTATGGGGAAGGTGCATGCTATGTGTAATGTGTCATCCATACCAACGGCCAAACTGCCTTCTCTTCCGAAAGTTGGTGATGGGATTTTATGAGTGTACAAGATGTTACGCGTGCATTCACACACGGAACCTCGGCTTATAGTCTCATTCGAAGGACTGTATGGGAAAATGGAGTCAGAACCAATGTTAACTCCGAGTGTAAAAAATCCCCCCTGTACCGAAACGGCCCGGCAGAGATTCGAACCTGCGACCCTTGGATTACGAGTCTGGCGCTCTACCAACTGAGGTATTCCAGGCCATGGCATAGCTTAAGGGGAGGTGAGGGGAGAAGGTAACATTGAGGATGGTAGTGTGACGAGGGCAGCAATGTAGACCAGGGCGGTAGACTTGGCGTCATAATACAATTCTCCGTCACTCTTTCTAACTGGTTAGTCAACTCTAGCTCATGATATAAACTAACGATGGAAGCATTGCCCATTGACCCCCTAGCTGCTGAACACTCTCAATGTGAACTAGGGTTCCATCTTGAGATGCATGAATAGCAGGTAAACATACAGTGGCTGGACATGGTGACTATAAGATTTGTTGTTCGTAACGGAAAAATACTCCTTCCCCTTTCCTTGTTGAAAAAATGGCAGTCCCATGTCTGATATGCAGATGTCCCCAAACTGTGGTAGAGGAGGTGAAAACAAGGAATTTAACTTTCACTCTTTAGTAAAACAGTTCTAGTGTTTTATTAGAGGAGGAAGAGTTGCTGTCCTAATCGATAGGTAACTTTTCCATGCCTCACGGAAGGTTTCTGTTTTGCATTGTAGAAGTACGTCACTAAAGAATGCTGTTATGACTGTGAGGACATCAGTTCAGTTCAGTTCAGTTCAGTAGTTTTTATTAATGTCTTTTCATCACAAGATGATCTTAGACCTTTAAACTGCAATATACATTCCATTGTACTATTAGCACCCCCCCCCCCCCCCCCCCCCCCCCCCCAAAAAAAAAAAAAAAAATCACCATTAACACACATATCTCAAATGTCTTTTTTCACAATAGTTTTGCAACTGGGTACTGAGCAATAACCAAAGCAATATAAAAAAAGCAAGGGTTATTTACCACACTATCAACATTGTCAGAATCATTTATAAAAATTCTTCTCCTTATAAGCTGGGGTTAGTATAGGGCATTCAAATAAAAGATGACGAAATTGAGATATTCTCCTGACATATACACGCTGTACTTCGTGAATATTTTGTATTCCATGTATTTAACCGTAATTTATGAATTAACCCCTTCACTGCCACAGTATAACAGCACATTTGAAAATCTGTATGCCAAGGTAGAATTCAGTTTTTGGGGTAGGTTCAATAAAATGGTTGCTACTCACTTATTTCTTGACAGATCTCTCTGATGTTTTGTTGTTATACATTTGTCTTCAATGTCCTGTCAAAATGACTTGATTATGCTGATAATTAGTATAGGAGAATTTGACATAATTATAAAACTTTTACAAAAAATAACAATTTTCGAGTATACACAAACACATTGCACCAAATCGAATGAGTCAAAACACTGTAAAAAGTGGTCTTGCTATTTATTCAACATCAGCACTAAACACATGACAGTCATATAAATCCCAAGGAATCTTGTTCTTGATGACAATCTGCTCGTAATTGGGGGTACTATCTTTTAGGTAAAAAGGGGCATAATCATGCTTTTCATGGTATGTTCACTAACATCTACATTACTCGGCCGTTTGTTGAATTATTTGTTAGATTTTTGTGGATAACTTCCTTAGACCCTTGTCTACAATTTCACATCATTCTAATTTGATTTTGTGGGTAATAATGATGATTCACACTAATAACATATGATAAAACAGTTTTTGTTTTGTTTTCAATTTGACAGTTTTACAAAAAAATCACCACATAAAAGCCCACTAAACACAGCAAAAATACCTTTTGTTGTTTGCTCAACAACATTACAAACACGTGGGAGTCATATTGTTGTCAATAAATGATGACAGTCATATACATCAAGGACTGCTTGTGTTGATTGAATACATCGCTTCCATCATATCCTTGGGTGGTCTATCGTTCGTAGGCTAAATCACAGGTGGCTATATCATGCACTTTTGGCAGTTCACGACTACATCTTTTACACCCGGACTCATATCCCTTCGCTTGAAGTATTTGTCCGATTGTTGTTTGGGATTATTCCTCGACTGTCTCCCACACTACACCACTACATCATTTCTTTGATCTGTGTGTTGTAATAATGATGCCATCCTTTCATTTTAGATGTCACCCTATGTGGACAACACATATTAACGTTTTTGTGGATTTCAGTCTGCTATAGTGTCGTATATAAATTTTCACAACCCTTATAAACGGCCCACTACACATTAATGCCCCTTGGTACTACATACATGTGTGCTGTTGTTTGCTCGATATTCAACTTTTGATTCTCAACCAAGCGGTATGTTTATCATTGTTGCACTAACCCGTCGCTGCTTTGTA